>WEIT01018213.1:823-66911 GCA_013389985.1 Dryoscopus gambensis
TTTCATTAAGACACAGCATACATAACTCCTTATAACTTTGAACTACCTTCAACACAGCATCAGGATCAAAGAACGATCAAGTCTTTGAGACTACTCTTAAAATAAAAAATGGGCGCTTGACACCATGTTCTCCAGACAGAGGAAAACAAAAATCAAACTCCAAAAGCTTGCTTGTGCAGCGTTTAAATTTGCTAACAACATTACCGGCATGAACTCTTGCATGGCAATTTCTGTATGAATCTCCCAGCTTTTTATTTTAAAACACCTGATGTCAGTTCTAGATGAAAACCCACACAATCCCTGTTTTTTCCAAGTGGCTTGTCACAGCAGTGCTCCTCTGACAATTAGGCAGCAAGGACAGCTGACTTAGCAGCACAACACAAGATGGAAAAATCCGCTCCCTAGTGTCTGGCAGGCAGGTAGGTCATTCCTCTGCACCTTTCCTGGAGCTCATTGTGAGGATGGGAGCGGTAATCAAACAGCACCGAAAAAAGGAGGGCTCTGAGCAATGCTATTCATGCACTCTAAACCCCAACATGAATTCTCTCCAACTCATCCCACCAGAAGGTCGTCTACAAGCTATAGCACCACCTGACTCAAAACAGGAACCTGGAAGGAATCTGGGCAATGAAAAGTGGGATCAAAACGAAAAATGCAGAAAGCAGTGTTGCCACAAACTAATCTTGGATTTCTTACATCTGCTTAGATGGTCAAATATGTTAGTTATTCTGTTTGGTTCTCAATTTGGGTTCAGCAGTGACTAAAGTTCCAAATTAATAAAACTTCAAACTAACGAACAGCTCGTGCCGAATTCCTGTTCAAGGAAAGAAAATAAATATGTTCAAGTTAGTATTTCCTCCAAGTTCAGTTCAATTAGCTGCACTTATATAAAAAACAGTGGGGAAAATGCTGCCTTGTTTGGTGTTTTTGCTTTGACCTTTCAGACTGGGTTACTGGGCCTCTACTTAATGAGAATTTTTAGTTGAAAGCTCAGCCTTTAAGTGTTTTCTAGCTTGCTGCCAGAAANCTTGTGCAGCGTTTAAATTTGCTAACAACATTACCGGCATGAACTCTTGCATGGCAATTTCTGTATGAATCTCCCAGCTTTTTATTTTAAAACACCTGATGTCAGTTCTAGATGAAAACCCACACAATCCCTGTTTTTTCCAAGTGGCTTGTCACAGCAGTGCTCCTCTGACAATTAGGCAGCAAGGACAGCTGACTTAGCAGCACAACACAAGATGGAAAAATACACTCCCTAGTGTCTGGCAGAGGTAGGTCATTCCTCTGCACCTTTCCTGGAGCTCATTGTGAGGATGGGAGCGGTAATCAAACAGCACCGAAAAAAGGAGGGCTCTGAGCAATGCTATTCATGCACTCTAAACCCCAACATGAATTCTCTCCAACTCATCCCACCAGAAGGTCGTCTACAAGCTATAGCACCACCTGACTCAAAACAGGAACCTGGAAGGAATCTGGGCAATGAAAAGTGGGATCAAAACGAAAAATGCAGAAAGCAGTGTTGTCACAAACTAATCTTGGATTTCTTACATCTGCTTAGATGGTCAAATATGTTAGTTATTCTGTTTGGTTCTCAATTTGGGTTCAGCAGTGACTAAAGTTCCAAATTAATAAAACTTCAAACTAACGAACAGCTCGTGCCGAATTCCTGTTCAAGGAAAGAAAATAAATATGTTCAAGTTAGTATTTCCTCCAAGTTCAGTTCAATTAGCTGCACTTATATAAAAAACAGTGGGGAAAATGCTGCCTTGTTTGGTGTTTTTGCTTTGACCTTTCAGACTGGGTTACTGGGCCTCTACTTAATGAGAATTTTTAGTTGAAAGCTCAGCCTTTAAGTGTTTTCTAGCTTGCTGCCAGAAATGATGCTGAACTCTGTACAGCAACAGAAGGTACCAAATTATCTTCCTCTTCTGTTCACCTCCTGTCCTACCCATCCCACGGAGCCTTGTCTCACACATGCCAAAACTTCCTATTGCCTCCTCCATTCCCACTCTGCCTTTCCATCACCTCATCTGGTACTCAGCTGCAACTTTATGGGCTCCGCACAGTCATTTCTGTGATGCTTTTTGTTCCCAGATCCTCCCCCCTTAGCTCTATCTCTGATCCAGTTTTGTCTGGTGCTTCATTCCTATTTGTTCTCTTTCACCTTCTTGGTATTCTCTCTAAAATCATCTAGATTCCAAACCCAGTGGGGGATATCAGAGATATTGGTCATCTTTGTTGCACCAGTCTAAACCTGAACCTGCAAAGATTTAGAAGACCCCACAGTCCCACACCAAAATGAGTGACAGGTAGTAGGCAAATCTAAAATGATCAGCTGTGAAATAAATATTCAAAACAGTCCTGCAAGTGAAAGATAAGTATATAGTTTAAGAGGCCCAAATTAGGAGCCAGTATCAGATTACAGTTGAATTTTTATAACTGCGAGGGGTCTTAATTTTTTCAGAGTTGGCATAAAAAAAATCTAGAATTTTTAACGAAGAGTTTTAGATGGCCTGTTTTGTTCATTTTAACTCAAGCTTATTTTGGGTACTTGACTGTTTTTCAAAAATGCAAATTTGATGCACAAAAATATGTCAATATGGGGAAATGCATTACTTTTTCCATATGAAGCAGTTCAGGCAAATATCTAACTCTATATGAAAACTCAAAAAAATGCAACTAATGAATCACAACCAGAGTTTCCTCAGTTCTGTTACAGTTGCTTAAGATGATGAAACAAAACACTTACTTTAATTGGTTGTTCCTTGTTCTTTCTACACAGTGCTGTTTTCCCAGTGAGATTTCAAATGATAAGTAACTGGAAATTAGGAAGAGAATTAGTCCATTATTCTGCAGCAATGACACAATGATTAATTATATTAGCTTACTGCCCCTTCTGCTTTCAAACCCTACAGTCACAAAATTAGTTTTGTTCAATATTCCAGAAGGGATATGAAAATTAAATTTACGCAATTTACCAAATTCCTGCAGGAAAGCCATACTCATCTAAGTTAGTAGATGGATGGATCCTCTAATTCACAATAATGTGCAGATGGCACACCTACCCCTTACAGAGCAATGTGCAGATAAGCAAGCTTCCCAAATGGCTCAGAAAAAGAGACTGTGAAGGGACATAGGGGGAAATAGATCAGGCAAGTCTGAGCTTGTGCATCCTCCTGGAAAGCACTCGAAAACTTTTCACTGTAATTCTACCTATGCTTAATATTTATAATTTCTTTTACCTAGTTCTTTCTAAACCACGTAATATTTTAAACACCCTGAGCATTTTCTATGCCCTAGTGAATATGAAATAAATGAAGGGCTATTAGGGTCTAGGGAGGCAGATGGTGAATTAAAATCACGGCCACACCAACCCAAATCCCCTCAACTCCCATGTTTCTGGTAAATAATGCAATTCAGGAAGAGCATATTACTTTTGAGGAACAATGCTTCTGCCACATTTTCAACGTTGGAAAACACTCAGACGCAATCCTACTTTCTCACTGCGTGTCTTTTGCATGATGCAATTTTCCATAATTCAAAAATCTTTGCTTTTCATTAACTGACTCTTTTTTTCTCTAGAATTACGAAAAATGTCAGAAATCGGGAACACTAAGTACATACCTTAACTCCAGAAGAACATGGCAACAGAGCCAGACTCAGCAGCTAACCTTTGTGCCTTAGCCCTGACATGGACACTGTTTACTGGTTTCAGAATATCAAAATAAACTGACTGCAAAGCATTATTTCCGTCTTCAAATGAATAATACAAAACAAAACAAAGCTTCTATGTGAAGAGTGCAAGGGCTTTGTAGGATCAAGGTCTGCACAGTTATGAGGAAGATTTGATCAAAGAATCTGCATGTTTGTACTGCAATACAATCAGGACACAGCTACATTACTGGGAAAGAGGGGGAAAAGTAGAAGTAAAGTTAAAGGGCTTATTTATGTCTTGATTTAGAATAGCTGGCATTTCATATTGCCAACATGCTGTACTTCAGTGAAGCAACTCTTAGATGACCTTTTCTGAAGTCTCTGGAAAAACTGGATTATTATGGGCAAACAGAGAAAGTTAGCAATGCACATTACCCAATAATAATTTTATCAAAATTAAACCCTGTACTTTGCTGCAAATTCAGTTCATAATGAAAACAGACAGACTGTTAAATATGAGAGAATACCAAGATCTTCAGCTGGTAAGCCAGAAAAATCTAGATACTTACAATTTATTAATTTTAAGATAAATTAACTCTCTACTTTTTAACTCATTTAAAAGAAATGCCATGACCCATAAATCACCTTTGACACATAAATAAACTCAGAACCATCCAGGAAATCCACCCATGGTGCACAAGGACTGGAGGCACAAGGCTCTCCCTGCACACAAGACACATCCTGTGGGTGAATCCATGCCTGGTGCTGTGTATTTGTGCATTCTGTTTATTCATAAAGTTCTGTGGGAGAAGTGGAACAGCAGGACCTACTGCATGGCCTGTCTGTAACAGAGACCTTAATCCTTGGCATTGGAATTATTAAGACCGAGATAAGTTTATTTTAGGGGAAAAAACCAACAAAAGAGTACTCCTAAATAGAGACGTTTCTAACAAATGTAAGTACTATTCTTAAATGATAACATTCTTTAAGAACATAATGTATAAGATACTTCAACTAATTATATTTGTTTCCCGAAAGTTAATCACCACTGGAGAGGCAGCAAACATCACCTCAGTGCTCATGCCTGTACTCAGCTCCCAGCCCAAGAGGCAGCACCTCTGGGGATCAGCACATTAAAAGATACCTTCATGCAGTAGCCATCCATTTTCTTTTCTAAATCTTCCAGTATTCTTCCCATGCCAAAAATATTGTCATTTCTCTTTCATAGGTACCAATGCCTGAAGTACCTGACTGAAATATATTTGATTGTCCAGTAAAATAAAATTTTAAAAAAAGAAAAATAATTAAAAGTTTCTATTTTTAAAAGTGCTTTTAATCTGCTCATTATACTTTATGAAATAGGAATCTGAAGGTGCTGCCATCTCCCTCAATTACCTCAGGGCACTCAGTTCCAGCTCATGCTAACTGGAAGGGGCTCACCCCAGTGGCCTCTCCCACTGTGTTTTCAGGAGCTCGGCATCTCCTACCAAACCCACTACCGACTCCCCAGGTTTACATCAGAAACAATTAGTCCTAAAGGAGAGAAATTTTGAAAGCCAGGCTAAAAAACGTTCTCCCCAGCTCTTGGTATCACCATATTACACAGGCCTTTGAAACCAGTATAATTCAAATAGATAGGCCACCTTTCCCATGTTTACTGTTAGATCTCAGATAGTCACCCACTTAGGAACTGAGCTTTCAAGGACTCAGGTCACAGATGTATCCATTTCTCCAGGTAAATTATTATGCATTCCTTGTATGCCAATGTAGTTGACACTATTTATTTCCTGAAGAAAGATTATGAAATTCCTGGGCATAAAGACACGGGGATGTGTTTGTTAGGCCCGGAATAACCTGAAAATAGGTGGCTCCCATGGTGATCTAGGGGGGGAAAAGGGGTTTTCCCTGTTTTGCATACCATTTCATGGCATTCCCACTAAAATTTGACCATTTGTGTGCTCATTTCTTTAGGGGTGCTGAATTTTTCCTTGCACAGAGTGAGCTTCAGGGAGGAGTCCCTGTTTACAATTTTACGGTGACTCAGGCACAGCACCTCCAGTTCTGTTCCTGGCTTGTGACCACAAGTACCAATGCTAAGAGAGCTTTTGCAAAGGCTTATTTAATAAAAAGGAATGCCTTTCAGGCAAAAAGGCAACTTAAAAAAAAAAAGAAAAAAGGAATGGGTTATAGGTATACTTCAATTCCTCAACATTTGCTATCCCTGAGAGTTTGAGAAGAGCCCTACTACTTAAGCCATCTCTCTCTCTTGTCCTTCCAGGCATCCTTTCTAAATTACTTCAGTTTCAGTCTGAGGAAAAAAACACATCACAGCAAGTGTAGCCTGAGGTGACAGCGAGTGACTCAGGTACCTCTGAGAAAAGGCCACTTCCAGTAGAAGAGGTCACACATAACATGCCAGCTACATCAATAAAAATTGCTTGTTTGACCACTGTGGCTTGTGAATCAAGAGCAACACGGGCTCCTCTAAGACCCCCACGTTGCAGATTCATGTTCCAATCCACAGCTGCCAAACAAGTGCATTATTCCTGGCACGCTGTCCCACCCCAGGAAAGCAGGCCGGGCGCCAGCTCACACAGCCACCTGACAGTCACCCAGGGCAAGAGTGAAAGGACTTCATACAGGATGGGTGATGACAAGGACGTGTAATCCAACCTAAGCAGTGCTCTTTCAGGGGAATTTGCCCCACTGTCCCCAGACAGCTGTCTGCTGGCCAACTGCCCCTTGGGCTCAATTGCACACATACAATTTGCAGGCTCCGTTTACAACCTCCATTCAGGTCTGAGAGGTTTCAACATGACCTTTTCCAGGCCTTCTGGTGTTTGCTCCCAGCCTGCCTGTGCTGTAATTTACCTTCATTGTGTCTGGGTTGAGCTGACCTGGCTCGTACAGGTCCGTTCTTTGTTTATTCCATTGGTAGCCTGCACAGGGGAGACACACTGAATTGTCTCTGTGTCCTTCCACAGAAAGGTTCGAGTTGAAATTGTCTGTGTACCTTGCCAGAAACTTAAGACCAACAAAAGTAAACAGTCCTGTCAAATAAAGGGTACCAGTTAATAGGAGAATAAGAATTCAGTGTTATGACAATACAACGACAATAGTGAGGCTAAAAGACAAAACACATCAAAGCCTCACACAGGAAATGATACTTTCTCTTTCTCTTCATTTTCTAGTTCAAAATGTTAAGCACAAGTAAAAGCCACATATGAAGAAGGGAACCACTGTGAAAGCTGCTGTGCTCCTCTCAGTCAGTACAAGACAATCTTGACCTTCATGCCACAATATTAAGCCAAAGTTCTTGAAAGGAGGCATTGTTTCAAAAGCCAGGCATTTTCTCAAGGGTGAGAAATGCCTGTTAAAGACTAGGCTGAAACCCCCGAGGTCACGTTACATTTGACATGTGACATCTAAACTTCTTTATCTGAAAGGGGAATTTAGAAAGCTCTGACTGCTCTGTGCTACTTAGCTGCGCTTTGAACAGAATCCAGCGTAAGTGTGTACCAACAGAAGGTCCATGGGAAAGCTTTAGATAGGGCTTTAGATATCCTGGCTATTTATCTAAATATTTATCCTGTGATGTGTGAGTACGCCTGCCCCTCTCCTTTGGGCCTAAGGAGAGTTATTTCTGTTTTGGATAGGTCTGGCATGAAATACACAACTGATAAAGCACCACCAGCCACCCTGCCCCAGCAACACCAGAGGAAACAGGTTCCCTGAGATGGAAATAGTGTCTTTTATCATACAGTAGTGTGATTCTGGTAAGAGCCTAAATATGGATGCACAGAAACTTTTACTTCCATAGACGCAATATGCAGAATAGTCTTCTTAAGTGCCAGTACTTTTAATTGCCCTGACAGTGATAATTTGGCACTAAGAGCTGCAGTGTTGCTGACAGCAAGTGAAATTTGGGAAGCAGTGTTTGGACAGATACACACAGCAGTAAATGGTGGATGAAAGAGCAGACATGACCCAGCAGTGTGAAATCCCAGAAATCCAGCCCTATCCCAGGCTGCATCCAGGGCACTGTGGGCAGCAGGGTGAGGAAGGGGATTCTGCCCCTCTGCTCTGGTGAGATCCCGCCTGGAGCACTGCACCCAGCTCTGGTTCCCCTGCACAGCAAGGACATGGACCTGTTGGAGCAAGTCCAGAGGAGGCCACCAAGTTTATCTGAGGGATGGAGCACCTCCTCTGTGAGGAAAGGCTGAGAGAATTGGGATTGTTGAGCCTGGAGAAGAGGAAGCTCCAGGGTGACCTAATTGCAGCCTTCCCATACCTGAAGGGAGCTACAAGAGAGAGAAGAACTGGTTACATGGGCAGGTGGTGGCAGGACAACGGGGGAATGGTTTTAAACTGACAGTAGGTTTAGAGTGGATATCAGGAAGAAATTCTTACCTGTGAGGGTGATGAGGCACTGGCACAGGTTGGCCAGAGAAGCTGTGGATGCCCCATCCTTTCGAGTGTTCAAGGCCAGGTCGGATGGGGCCCTGAGCAACCTGGTCCAGTGGAGGGTGTCCCTACACCTGGTAAGGGGATGGAAACTAGGTGATCGTTAAGATCCCTCCCAAACCAAGTCGTTCTATCCTTCTATGAAATGCTAAAAGAAAATTTTTTTTTAGCCAACCTAACTTCTCAAATCCTGGGAAGTGCTGCCCTCGTATTCACTTCTCAGTGCAAGTTCATTAGCATAGCAAAGGGCAAACGGCAGCACCATCGGAAAATACCAAGGTGCCGCCTGCCCCTTCGACACCCATTTCACGGTCCCTTCAGCAATCGGGATCCTGGAGCTCCATCTACTGGCGCCGCGGGACCGGCCGTGGAGGCGGCGGCAGCCGGGAGGAGGAGACCCTGCCCGGGACGCACTCGGGATGAGGAGACCCTGCTCCGGGCATTGCAGGGTTAACGGGAGCCTTGCTGGGAAGCTGCTGCTGCAGGGCCAGATCATCCCCTACGGAGAGACAGCACCGCCTGGTCCCGATGTCCATCCCACTCCCAGCTGGAGTGTCCGAGCATCATTCTACTGTGGAAGGTCTCAAGTCCCTTCAGATGAGTTCAAGTGTCACTGAGATTCCACAGCGACTTCCAGGTGCTATGGTACATGAGGATATTTCAGAAAGCATGAGGAGCTTACCTTTAGGGAACTTGGTTGCACTCAGGTCGGCAAATTCTTGTAGGTGACCCTATTTTAAAGCATGCAGTATCAAATATCCTAACTCTAATGTCTCCAAAATGCTTATCAACAAGTGGTTAAAACCCCACAAGCAGACAGGTTCTTGCAGTCCATTTTTTTCCTTCCCAATAGTGTCTCAAACCAGTTCTTTTCTCTTTTTATGCTATACAAATTTGTCAGTTGCAGAGTCAGTGCATCAGCCCTGCCACAGTGGAAATTGGCCTCTCACACCCCTCCCTCCACTGAGGTGCTCACCAATTTACGCCAGGTGAGAATCTGGTCAAATAATCACAGAGCAGACAGGCTGCAAGGGGAAGGCTCATTTGTGAATCTTCTCAATGATAAGTCAGTTTACAGCTATTTGCAAAGCACTTTTTTGCATCCAAAAGTTTTGATGAAACCACTCGTGTTTTTAAGAAATCGTTTGTGTTGGTTTTTGTTGTTAATATCTATCTATATGGCCACAGCTTCATTAGAAATGTGCCTGTTCTGTCTTTTCCATAACTGGTGCATAAGGGTTAGAGAGACTTGTGAAAAACTGTTGTTTTGACACTCTCCATCTACAAATTAAGCTCCTTTGACAAATACTTTCAGCTTGCTTTTCTCATAAATTTGATTTTAAGCACTATCTTTTTCTAGAAAGAAAATAAAGGGGGAAATTAACTTCCCTCTTTCCCCATAACACCAGATTGAGAGAGAGCTATCAAGAAATATATAAGTGCTAACTGTTTTCTACTGGGTACTTAAGGGAAACAGATGGGTGTAATTACGGTTTTATGGAGGTCTTACCTAAAATGCTTACACTCAGCTGCCACATTACCGTTTGATTCTCGGTTATAAATATATATATTAATCTTTGTAAAGGTCTGTACAGGTTTTAAGCTAAGGGGGAACGTGCAGCCTCGTAGCTGCCTCCCAGGGAAGGAAACCATATTAAAACCAGAAGGTGCAATGATGCTGGAACGCACGGGACTTGGAGGAGGCAAACTTTCCTTGCTCAAAACGACTCGAATAATGCTGAAAGCAGCAGAGGGAGCCAGCTGCCTTGCTTTGGCGGTACCAGCGCTTCTGATGCCCTGCAGCCAGCCCAGCACCGACCCTCCACCTGCTTTACCGCGGGGCAGCGAACCTCCTGTTCCCAGAGGCTGTGCCGTTGTACAGTAAATATTGGGAAAGTTGAGCTTTCCTGCATCATTAAATTTTACAGACCCATTCAGGCTGTACCACCACCCCTGGCAGTGAGCAGCACCTAAGTGCTCTACAGGAACCTGAAAGAACCTCCACCCGTTTGGTTGCAAAACTAACTGAGAGAGAAATAAAAACCTTGTCTTTCTATCCCACGCCTTTATATATGCATAAGCATTTTATCTTTTCACATGAGCAGCAGAAACACTTTCCTCATTGATTTGAGCCAAAGTTGTACACAGAACTTAACTTCTCTGACAAAACCAGCAACAACACTGCAGTGCCAACCCCCCTCAGTATCGCCCGTGGGGTTTACTCACCTTCAATTCCATTAAAAGAATTTTCATTTTCTTCCCATATGATGAGACAGTGTAAAACAAAGGAGAAAACAGCTAATACTGTCACATGTATTTTAAAATCTGAACCTCAGTTTTAGCAGGTAAAGTAATAACAGTAAAAACACAAAACCCCATGTAAATTTTGGATCCCTAGATCCAGAACCCTTTTTTTCCCCTCCCCACCGGAACTACAAGAAAACATCCACAAGGCTGAAAGACACAAGTCCTCTTACTCTCTTCTCAGAGAGCCTCTTCCTCTTTGTTTCTCACACTTTAGGCTTTTAAGGCTCAATTTATCTTTGAGTGACTCCAGTTAAATCAATCGGTCTTCAATGCATTTGCACAGGTACTCAGGAGGAAACAATTTGATTAGCTAATCATTTAATTACAAACTGCTGAATTAATGATGCAGGAGAACTTGACTCAAAATGAGCAGGGCGTTATAGCAGTGACATCTGGGAAGAGGTGAGGCAACCAATGTAAATTTATTTGTAACATGTGCATTATTTGGAAGCAGTAAAAGCCAGTAAACACAGAATCAGGCTAATTCTGCAGGTATCTTCTCATGAGTGGTGTAAAAGGTTGAGTTCTGTGGCTATAAATATACTCATATATTTACAGCATGCCCTAATTAGGATCAGTGAAAGGAGAGAAATTGCATATTCCCGTTCCATTAAATATCCTTTCACAATCTGAGTCATCGAGGTAGCAGACGAAGGGCGTACTGGAGCAACCCTTCTCCCAGCCCAGGGGCTGGATGTCGCCAGGGTGTTCTCACCTCTCCAGCACGTGTCCACCGCAGGCTGTCTCTGCCTGCCCCGAGGGATTCCTGGCCCCACGACACCAGGCTCAGGCTGGCATGATGCAACACAGCAGCTGGGAAGAGCTTTGGACATGATGCAAGAGCTACAAACGCGCAGTGAGACAGTCGCCTCAAAAGGTCATTGCCGTGAACTCCTTGTCCAGCAGGCTCACTCCAATTAAGAGTGCAGAGATTTTTGTGATATTTAAAAGATCAAGACTTTCTGCCTACTTGAATGGTACAGGATATTACTTCTGGGGAGCCTTTACGTAGTTCATTCTCCAGAGAAGATCCATGCTGTTTGTAACATCCCTGAGATAACCTCGCTCAGCCGGAGGTTAGTGCTGTCGTACCTGCATTGCCCAGGCCACCGCCGCTGCTCCCCAGCTGTAAGGCAGTGGTGAGTTTGCAGCAGAGGACTGAGCATTGCCCCATTCCCCCGTCACTGAACAGAACTGCCCTGCAGGTGAGACAAGCCCTGTGTGATTCCTGACACTGCTCCAGGACTGGAGGAGCTAAGCTCGAGCATCATTCGCATCACGCTGTCAGAGACAAATCCCCTCTTCCATAATGAAAGGTTTCAGTATCCCAAACCTGAGATGTCTCACAATGCTTTCATTAAACACTGCTCCATGATAATCCTGCAAACAAATCCGAGGGCTGTATTCAATTTCCATCTCTGCTCCTCACTCATTCCATTAGCTTGTCATGCTGTTCTCCACAGTCATAAATGGGAAATATTTATAAGTACATCACAAACATGGATGAGAGCCAGTTAACCAATGCTTCTAAAGCCCTCAGAGGCCACAGGGAAAAAGAAACAGAGGGGTGTCCAGTGTTTTCTTGAAGCACTGAATTCTTTAATGTTATTTTTCATAAGCCAAAGCCCACCTGTATATGTTAATATACTGCACTGCAGATGCCTGAGGTATTCACAATTGTGTGTCAGATGCAGGACAGAGTTTGGGTAGGATTTAAAGATTAATTTTGAATTGATTTTCACTTTATCTAAGCTCTATATAGTTCCTTTATTTATACCATAGAATAAAATATCCTATAAGGTTTTGGTTTAATTTCTGTGATATACAGAACAGTTGCACAGTTTGCTGGTTCTATAGTGATCATCCCATTCTATTAATACTTCCAGTGTTAAAAATTAAGGGTGTTTTCCATTTGCTGCTCGGCCACAGGAAAGAACTGCTTAGCTTGGCTCAGTGGGCTGTAAATTCAGAAGAGTTTCACTGTGCACCACAGGCTACACAGTGTGGTAGAGACATGTGCATACACTATTTCCTTGGCTTAAATCTAGGTCTGCTTTCGTGCTGTTGCAAGAAACATTAAAAGTGTAATAAATAGCAAAAATGTGATTATTTACAGAATGAACACTAACCTATAAATTACCGTACAACCCAGGAATAACTGCATAAAATACCCTGGCACAACACTGTTTATCTGTTTTACTGTCATTGTCTGAAGATATCACAATTCTGATGCTTTTTAATGATCTCTAAACACTGATATTTGCTGGGCCCAGTACAAAACCAGATTAAGTTCTGTGAGTTTCTATGACAATAATTCAACATCTGAAGCCCTGCTAGGGTGCTGTGTTTGTTCATTCAGCCAAGAGAAATGTTCATCCTGGTGCAGGCAGTCAGCACAGGACTTGGCAACCAGCTAATTCTGCAATGTGCAAATCTCACCATTTTAAAGGTACAAGCCAAACATCAGCTCTGATTTGAAAATTTACAGGGAGTCTGTTACAAATTACGTCCTAAGCAGGAAGAAGTTCTCTGAAAATTATCTTTCAAGAACCTCTTTTCAGACACTTGGAATGAAAAGGGAGCAACTGGACCTGGATATTTGACAGCAAATTTGAACATTGCAATTCCCCATCTCCACAGTAATATTCCCACCACAGCAAACACTTTTCCCAACAAACCCATCCAAATACTGTGTTCTTCCTGTTACATATCCTAATATAAACATCTGTGAAAAGTCTCCTTAGTCCAAATCCTACCAGTCTACTAAATGCTCTCATGAAAACACACATAACTACACACTAAAATGTACTTTCACAAATATTTACTAATGAACAGGAACATTTCTCAGAAAACAACCACTCCACCTCTTACTTCTTGCTCCTGGTCTGCAAATACACCTTCAAAAGATATGCATCCTCCTCGGCCTATGACTACAGCCTATCTTTATTTCCCACAGATTATCTCATTTGATATCTAAATAAAATCAGAGAAACTCAACTGGTATTTAGCTTTTTGTCTATAATACAGTTTTATTGCCTGTATTTAACACTTGAAGGAATTGCGTGCCCAGACGTTTTTCTGCATTTTCCTATTTACACAATAAAAAAGTTACCTCTATCTGTAAATTATCTCCTAATTATGTCTGAAGAGCAGCACAGCTTTAACTCTGAGAGAAGGATTCCTTACCCCTCAAGCCAATAGGCCCCCAGGTCAGAAAGTTGATGCTGATAGTTTCATTTTCCCATAAACCAAACAGAAAGGAAGCAATGATAATAATATTAAAACATTTGCAGTGTCTGCTTGACTTCTTGCCAATAGAGGATTTTTGTTCTATTTTTTGGTAAATTATTCCAATTTCTGGCATTTTCAATTTTAGAAAATCTCTTCTGATTCCTCCAGATTAATATATTACAATATGGTTTTCCTCTCACTAATAAGTAGCATGTTCCTTGGCACTTTATGTGTACAGACATTTAAACTACAAACATCCTTTACTACTTGTTCATGTCATGTTTGTTTCTCAATAACTTAGAGCAACTGAAAAGCAAAAAAGGCAAAACATCTACTTGGTATTGAAAATATTAGCACAAATAGCAAGCTGTCTCCTGTGCTAGCATAGCTGCTTTCATAACTACTCTGTTTTGCTATCAGAAGTTATGAGCAACTTAGCTAACAATTGTTAAATGATATCATACGATACATACATGAACTGAAAGCAGATGTACTGAGAGCAAAAATTTCAGATGGATGTGCAAAAAGACATTTCACATGTTTTATTGTTCAGCAATGCACATTACACACATAAACATGCAGTCACTGGGTAATCTCTATGGTTAGACACCTGTTTGTATTAACTGTGATCCCATTCTCCTGTCATGATACTGGAACAAGCAGGTCTTTGAAATTGTCTGGGGAGGAACGAAAGCCAAATCTGTAGCTGCCATTTCTTCTTTGACAGACCTTTTATGAAAGTGCAATTAATCTCTTTTCCAATGGTTTAAACACAGAAAGGATTTTCCCTTTCTACATGTAACTCATTACATGTAGGAAAAATATATTGCTCTTATAACCTGCACTCTATTGTGAATTTGCTGACCCATGGATTCATGTTTGAAAGTATAGGAAGTAGGACTTCCATTTTTGTTCTGCTTACCAACATGACATGAGGTTCATGAGGGTTTTTTTTCAATAGTTACAAGTCTTAGAGAATTAATCAGAATCTAAGTTAGCCTCAAGAGTGCTCAGGTCATTCAGTCCTGCCAGCACACACCCAAAAGGTGTTTTATTTATGATGACAAACTGGAAAACTTCTATTTTTAATAAAGGCATAATACAGATAAATTTCATTAAAACACATGTTCTCCAAAACTAATGTTAACCTTACAGCCTATAAGAAACAGAAGGAGGCTCACGTAGACTGCTCTTCCAGGAAAAGAGGAAGTCATCAATAATCTCTCACATTTCTACCACTGCGCCTAGATGAAATCTAGAGTGCATATCATTTTTGCACTATTAATGGTAGAAGATAGGTCTTTGGTGGAGGAACTGAGAAAAAGTGATACCTGTAGCACAGATAAGGGTGATTAATTCAGTGACGAACATGCATTCATTGCCCTGTGCCAAGACTCTTACTGTTTTGAGGAATTTGACAGGAAGCAAACATATATGAATTCATATTAAGAAAATGTAAAGGCTGTCCCTTCATCTCACAGTTTGCCAGTCGGTTTCTAATATCCAGACTTTCATTTCTTCAAAGAAAAGAAAAAATTAGCTCACTACGAAGTTAAGGTCAAACAGTGAGTCACACAGATAGGAGAATATAACATTCATGTCTTATTACTATTTCATATATAAACCTTTACTTTAAAGTGTTATCTAAAATAACATACATGGTTACCAGACAAAATAGCCCATATAAACTATGCTGAAAATATCATCTTTATTTACAGGGACCTAATTAAAATGAACTTTAATTGTGTTTGAGGTCTGCGACAACCTTCTCTCTCAGAGCTGGACCCCAGCCCAGATTATGCTGCAGGGCAGAGCTCTAAGGAGGAAGATGCCCCTCACACACATGAAGAAAGCACTGGCCACGCAAAGATGTGGCTCACCTGCTGCTGGAAGGGGTGGCAAGCAGCTTGCAAACTATCGCTCTCTGCTCAGGTGTGATGTCCTGTACCCATCCCACCCTTCAGACTTTACAGTGACATGCAACCTTTGTTCAAGTGAACTCTAAACCTCCTGGTGGTGGTGTTCTGTCTCTACATCGTGAAATTTAGCAAAAAATGAAAAAAAAACAGGTTAGACATCCTTTCTTTCTGTTTGAACCTCTACATATATATGCATTATCATCATCTTCTAGTACTGCTGGTAATCACAACTACAGGTAATAAGCACAGAGAAAATCGGAAATAAATGACATTATTTTATAGGCCCTTCTCTAACCATGTAATTCGCTGCATAGTTAATTTACTGAATTCCAATATCTGCTTCACAGAAAAACAACTGCCTTGGGTTGTATAAAAATGCCGCCTTTGAGAGCTACGAAATCCCACACTGCTTTACCAAGCATGAATTAAATTCCAGAAGAACGATGCCTTGCAAACAGAGCACCCAGTATGCACTGGGAAACAGCTCTCACAGAGCCCTTGTATTAGCACTATTAGCACTTGTTCTTTCCTGATTTAATGAAAATGCTGTGCTTCAAAAGAGACAGATAATCAGATAATCACATTATACTGTATCTCATAGGCTTTGAGCAGCCAAGCTCCCTGGAAAATCATTGAATAAGACAACAGGATTACAGCCTTAAAGGCTACGCACTGTACTTGTCACAAAGCAAGTGACAAATGGCCAACATTCACACTGAGGTTGCAAGATTATTACATGGTTACCTGTGCTCTATAAAACAGAGATGTCACATTGAACAGATTATGAAATGGTACTGCAGTATGAGATATTATAAGTCTGTTGTTTTTATTATTATTTATCATTACCTATGACCAAAACATTAGTACTTCAGTGTAAACACTGCAAGACATATACGTGATTTAACAGATGGACTATTGACAGATTTAAACATTTTGGATCTGTTGTCTATCCACAAGATCTAGAAATAAGGCATATGGTCAGCAGAACAGGAGAGTTTAAATAAACAGCCCGAGCGCTTTGCTTTCCTCCCACACACCTTAACTCTGCCAGTCATGCTGCTGGATTCCTCAAATCTCATATCTTGAGGAGGTCATACCTGAGGAAGGTTGTTAGCTGGCTGAAACATCATTCTTTTAGTTTTTTCGCTTTCCTGTGTACAAAGGAAAAAACAATGAATAGCTAAAGCGCTTAGTCCTTCTACAAATGTTGACCAAGCTTTCTGCTAGGAAGATAACTGTGCAGCCTGAGAGGCTTCATTTGCTCCTGCTCGCACATTTATACGCATCTGACACTTCATTCCACTCGAGGGACCTTGACATAAAATTGTAGAGCTGATCACACCTCCGTGATAGAAGCTTGACAGTTTTCCCAGACAGCCCTGCCAGAACTTCCCATCAGTAGCTGTAAACAGAGTTAGCAGGGTGGCCACTTAGCAACCAAATGCTTTTGCTTTTGCAATCTTACAGCGTGGCGCCGCTTCCTTTTGGGCTGAACGCACTCCTGCCCGTAAGACGGCCACTGGAAATCCTGGCATGGCACCTGGCTGTTCTGGCTCTCCACGTCTTCAGAGTCTGAGTCCTCCTGTTGCATTGAAGGGAAATGCCTGTCTGGATAAATCTCTTTCAGTTTGTCCTCAAAGAACTCATCCAGGCATCGTCCAGCCTCAGCAACCTCGGAATCTGGCTGTAAGGGAACGAATAACCATTCAGTGCTACCACAGGCAGAAATCATCAAGGATCAAACGCAAATAACTACCCCACCCCAACATCCCACCTTGGCTCTGTCTGCTACATCTCCATTAGTCTCTGCGCACTTCCTACAGCCCATTAGTCCCTCTGCATTTCCAGTGTAAGTAAAAACCAGATGCTGCTATTAAGGAACACATTTGTGCACCTCTAAGAAGGAGACATGCTATGAACTAGAAAGAACAGCAGTCGTCACTGCTTAGGAATTCCTATGCATTTGATTTTCCTTAGGTACTTTGCTGGCTGTGACTGACCTCTCCCAGCAAACTCAGCAACGTGCCAAAGAGTTGTCCAGGAACATATCCCTCTTTAATTTTAGGTCCATGTGTATCTCAAGTTCTCAGATACACATATAACTGCATATGAATTTCATTCCTGTCATTAAAAACCCCTAATATAATTTCCGAAGAACAAAACTGACTAATACTTCTGTTTATCCCAATCCTATATCTGATTTCCATGGAACCAGTAGTTGCACCAGAGTGACAGCCACTGAAGGAGCCACCCCCTACTGTGCGCCACCCCACCCATGCATATTGGAAACATACATAATTGAACTTTGCACAGTTCCAAAACATGAGACGCACATCAGTCACAAGTTCCTCAGGTGCAGAATAGTGGGACTTGTCCTTTTTTTGCAGCTTCTTTCGTATGGTGGACAAATCCATTGGCCTTTTGATGATCTGATAATAATGCCGAGCCTGCAATAAGAGAAAAACACAGGTATGTGATATTTTTAATTAAAACCTTTCCTCTCCAGTAACTTCTGTGCAAGTTTAGACAGAAGTCATTGCAGAGGAGTCCTTGCATCAGGGCAGACGGCTCTAATCTTTTAGTTCCTATACTTGCACATCTTCCTGGGTCCTTTTTGGTTTGGTTAAAACATATTTGCTTGCAAGATTGATCTTGAAAAGATCTTGACAACTCTGCTGCTTGCACTTTGTAAAGTTTATCCCCAGACAACCACAGCCCCCCTTTAACCATGATCAATGATATATGTAACATTGATAATTAGCTGACATTTTCCCTAAGCAGTTACAAAAAGAATGTGCTGCGATACTTCCAGCTGATAATGTGGGAAGTAGTCTGTCAAGAGTGACTCAAAATATGGTACTGGGCACTCTTTTAAAAGTTCAACAGAAGTCTTTTTCAATGGCCATCAGCCACCAGGATATCCCACTCCTTAAATCTTTCTGGGTCTAAACTTACTTGTTAGGTAATCTGTTCCACAAGTTCATTGCAAGCTTTATTAGGTGGAATGGGGTTTATATCATTATTTGGACTACTCCTTCACATAAAACCTTTATTTTTCCCCCCTTCAACTTGTATCACACTGTGTTCTACTGTTACAATAGTGTGAGTCTCCATCTCCCTTAAAGCAGACAGATAATACTGCAAATGCTGAGTACACGGGTCAAGCAGAGGTCTCTACATCTTCCCCTGCACACAGTCACATTCACCATCTTTGTGCACAGCACCAGAAAAGAGGGAGTTCAGGTTGCTTCTAGAGCAGAAGCCTCTCTTACGACAGTACAACATTCTCCACGTATGTGGCAAGTCAACTTTTTTAATCACTGGAAGCCCCCCGTACACGTTTTACCATTCTACCAGCATCTTAAATTGGCACCCAAACCTGGCCTGAAAATTGGTCAGCATTTACCTGCCTTGGGCCTGACACCTTCAAGGCACTTGCAAGAGGCAAACACCCACCCATCCCTGGGAAGCAATATTGTTCAGAAAAAAACCTCATTAATATATTTCAGGAAGACAAAGGAGAAACTTGTGAGGTTCCCTGGGTTCCCTCTGACCCCTGCATGTGCAGTACTTACCAGGGGACTGACGGGTTCGTGGAATGGGAGGCTCATACTGCTGCAGAACAGGGAAAGCACCAGCTTTTCACACTTCTGTGGAAGCCAGAATCGAAATACATTTTAATTCAAAACATGTGAGCTTATTTTTGCCCTTAGTTAAAAGAGAATTTTCAGGTAGACTGTTCATTTCTGATGCAAAATAGCACACTTCACTCTAACCTGGGGCATGTTTTGCCTCATAGCATTGTTATACCTTGGAAAATAAGGATAGTCAAGAAATGCAAGAAAAGAAAGATTTTCCTGGAAATTCTTGGGAATTAATCACTATCATTATTTATTTCTTCACTCCAGGTCTATTCCTTGGTTCTTGACTGAAAGAACAGCAACAGTGTGGAAAGAGTTAAATGGGCAATGTTTGCAATGGCTCATATCCATTCATGCAAACAGATGTAAGTTGGTAGTACTGTATGAAAACTATTCCCTTTAATCATCATTAACTTGTAAAACACTTATACTTGTCTTTGGCTCTTTCATTAGAGAAAAAAAATGCACTACATAAACATTATAAGCCATATTTTCTCACAAGCAATGGAATTTTTAATCAACTCAATTTTCTAAATAAGACTTCGTTATTCAAGACCCAAATCCCAACAATTTTTGTCCAGTTGTACCAAATCAGTAGAAACAGGGCCAGCTCAGCATCTGCACTCAGTTGTGTTGACTCCTCCTCTCTGTCCAGTTGTCACCAATATACACAGGACATCTATTCTGAATTTGTGCCAAATACCAAGAGGACTGTGAGAAAAGACACTGTTTTCATGGAAGATTTGGTAGAGGAAACTGATAATAGGTATGTACATTGTTAAGTTTTCAACTAGGCTGAGCTAACAGCCGGAATGTCATCTTCAAAGGAACTAATGGGACATTTGAAGACTGTATGATTATTTCAGTCCAACTGAAATTCAAAAAATGCCTTCATCACAAAAATGTCATAGCATTGGCCCAAGCAGATGTCTGAGAAGATGCCAAGTTTTAAATGAAAAAGGTTCAGTGTCAAAAAGCCAGGCAAAATTGACTCAGGGAAACTCTCCTCTTGAGAGTGACTTCCCTGTTCTAAAGAGAAAAGATTTCCACACCTGCCCGCTTCATCTTTCTATAACATGAGTATCATTTTTAAATTGAACAGCAATGTCTAGAAAGCAGAGAATTATATAACCAAATGACAACAATGCTTTTGTTGTATTTACCACTGTGTGTAACACTTGAGTAGCAGCCAAGCCAAAACCATCATCCCTCCCATGAAAAAGCAAAGCCTCATGCTGAGATCATGTGGCCTGTTGTAAATAGTGCAGTGCATAGTTATTCCCACCTTCTGGTCGCAGTCACCAAGGCCATACTGTGCATTGTAGCTGTGGCTGTAGCGCGTGTTCTCACAGTCATATTCCACCTCTGGCTTCACTGGGTTACGGCAAAGCGAGCACACCCATTCTCCCCTGCAAAACAAGAAAGCAAAAATCTCACGTGGAATTTTTTCCACAACCTCGTCAAAGAGCAAATCTTAGAAATCACTATTTGCAAAGTCTCATCCTTAACTAGCATTACAGTAGCAGGCAATCTGAAGCCCATTGTACTAGATACTCTTCATTGGATTTGAATCCAGTTAGAATTATAATCATTTCAGATTCTATTCACGGCTCTTCTGTCACAAAGGAAAAGAAAATGACAAAATCGTGTTTGAAATCATCTACCAGCAGCGTATGCAGCTGCACGGATTCAAGGGCTGCTTTGAAAAAAAATACTAAGGAAAAACAGGGAGCAATTTGTTCCTAAGACAAACCCAGACCCTTTTGATAATCGAGATATTTATTATCAACTGATATGATAATTGACATATTTATCTAAGAAATCAACGTTATCAGAAAAGGTGTGATAATACACAGGTCCCCAAACCAAACACACATAATTCTGCAAGGGCATGTGTGTCCTTGCTAGTAGATGCATTTTCAGAAACCTCTTGAAGAATTTTGGGAAGGCAGTGATGCAACTTCTGCAACATCAGGGTCTGAATAACTATAGATTGAGATATATTAAAGAAATATGAATAGAAAACTTTATTTAAGGGAATTAATTTACTTCATTAGAGTTTAACTTTGTCTAGAAATTTAATTCTAACAGGAAAACTTGGTTTTCACATTGCTTTGAAGCTAGAAGGTAAAAATAACTCCACTAGAGAAAAGAATGAAAAGCCAAGAGCTGAAAAGCCCTGTTTTTTGAACAGAAAGGACAAACCAGAATCTCCAAATTAGTACCTTACAACATCTTTTTCTCAGCTGAGACCATTATTTGGGCTTGGCTCAAATGAAGTAGACTTTGGTTCCACTTAGTAATGCTGTATAACAGAATTCAGAATCATACACCACAGTAACGCACATTATTCAGCCTCACTTTTAAGTTTGGTATGTGCACGTGTATTTCTGGCTCATTGCATACAATCCATCTGTGACAAGTTGCTGGAGAACCTATCCTAGGGAAACGAATGACTTCAATATTTCCACAAAAGCCCTGATAATCCTACATTTTCCACAAAATTTCTAGCAAACTCAATAGAAATTCACTGATTGCCCTTCCCTTGTGCTAGTCTCTGTTCTGCAGAGAAGAGCTGATATCTACTCTCCCGATCTTACACGAGAGTTAGGATTTTATTTTTCTCCTGTGAGTCATATGAAAGTGTTTTAAGTTCAGGTCTGCCACCTCCTTTGCTGTACTGGCAGTTAACTGCACCTAGGGCATGGTGGCTGGAAACAGATCTTTTTCATAATTCATCTAGTTCTGAGCATGTAAGACAAAAAAGCATCAAAAAAAGGCAAGTGAGAGGTGCAGTTCTTGTACTTGTACAAGGCTGAATCATCCATCCCTGAGGATATATTCTGCCCCCAGGCAGTGAGCAGGAACAGCACGTTAGTGGAATGTCATCCATACTCACACTGGAAAGCTGAGCAGGGCTGGAACATGGCAGGAGAGATGGAAGACCTTGGGGCAGTGATCACAGCACAACAGTTCTCCTCCATTAAGACACACAGCGCAGAAATCCTCGTTTTCAATTGGACTGACTTCCTGAGTAACTGGGGATTTTTTCACACTGGAGATGCCATTGCTGAGCTTCTGATCAACAGAAAGAGTATCTACAGGAGGAGATTGTGCCTGTCCTGCAGCCTGGGAGATGAGAAATCTTCTGTCCTCTGAGTTCTCCTCCTTGGACTTCTGTCCTTCAGCTGGACTATCTTTATTTATCTTGAAGGAAGAAGAATCCGGGATCACACAATCATCATTCTCATATGTCAGCATAAAACATCATTGGTTATCTGCAGATAACCAAGTACTTCTTGTACTTGGCAGACAAAAATACCAACAATTTTCCAGCAAGTACTTCCTAGTACTTCTCTGCAGTGAGCTCTGCTGGGGAGGGCACTGGGGTTCAGCAGGCCCACGCTCTTGGCATCTGCCACTGGCTGGCCAGGTCACCCCGGTCAGGTCATTTCCTCCACATACCACAGTGTAGTAGCACTGAGAGAGAGCTGTCCAGATTCTACACCACAGGTGATAGAAACAGGATATTCTACAATCTTACCTGCAAATTTTACTGTAAAGAGCTCAAGCCCCCTGCCCCCGCAAAAAAACAGTATAGGTCTTTTTCCCACCAGCAATTCCTGTTTCCTTCTGTGCAAAGAAGTTCGTACTCAAGACTCCACTGAAGCAAGAGAATAAAAAGCTTTTAAAAATCTATTACACTTATTTCTGGGATCGGTCACTAGAATATACACTCAGGCCAGTTTTAAGCTATTTATCTTATATTTGCAACCAGGCAGGTAAGCCAAGTTGTTTCTTAGGGTATGGAAACACTACAGAGACAGATTTCTTGGAAATGGAAGATGCAGGGAGCTCCACAGCAAGCTAAAAGCTGTATTGTCTTCATCTCAACCCATCACCGAAGTATCTGAGGGTGGAACGAATCAACAGACTTGTTTACTACACAATATTCCAGAAACTGTGCCTACAAACCAGTGGGATAAAGGGGAGAAGGCAGGTAAAACCTCATAGCAATCCCACTCACCTTTATGGACATACTTGAAGACCGTGCCCCACATTCAATTACCAGGAGGAAATTGCCCTCCTGCTCGTTGTCCTGTGGCTGGAGCTTAAACACCGGGAGCTCCCCCACTTCCGAGGCAGATATCTTCAGACGTTCCAGTCGCACATAGGGGATCTTCTGCTCCTTAGGGGCAGCTCTAGAGTCAAAAGGACACATGAATAAATTCATCCATATTCCACAAAATTCTCCTCCCTGCTCAGTTTCATGCACCATCATTTGTGCTCCTTTTCCTTTGTAACTGTGACTCTGGTGGCCAAACACTGAAAATCTGGATGCTTTTTCACAAAAGTGAATGCAATCACTTTAAATTAATCATATGTGAAATACATTACTAACTTCTGTACTAAAGCTTTGCCCTGCTCTGTATATTCTTGCCCTAATTACCCCAGCTAAAGTCATACTTGATACTTTTCAGTGTAGCTGGCTTCAGCAGGAACACAGCATATCATCAACTTTACCATATTATCACAGCAGTGGTTAGAAACAAAATTTTATAAAATTGTTGAGGTAATGTTAATCCTGTTCCCATTATATCTTTTAGCTTTCATTGGTGCTTAAAATTTTCTAATTGTTCAAGTGAGATAAGTTTGCAAATATTTATTCATTCTGAAAAATTACACAGAAATAAGTGAATTCACCACTTGTTTCCCATTGTTGCTTTCAAGTTTGAGAGCACTTTACAACTTTCAGAACTATTATCTATAGGGAATCTAGAATTCTTTTTAAGTTCTCCATCATCATTAAGTATGACAAATTTTCTAAATACATGCATAAAATTTCACAGCCAGTGCTTTTGTATGAAAAAAAGACTCTGCTACCTGACATTCTGATTGCTTTTCATATCCATTTCAAAATGTTCCTTTTCACAGTTATTGGAATCTGGAACAGAAGATAAGAAAACGAATAAAATATTTATAATATCACAGGCAGATTAGGGTAGAAAGTACTTCAATATTCATGTACTTCTGACTGGTGTTTAATACGATATCATAAGTGAATTATGGAATCATTTCATCTATATGTATAGAAAATGTGTATGCTATTTTCTGTTCTGGTGTAGAGCCTTTGTCTTTCTTTTTTACTTTTAACCACAGCTTCTGCAGAGCTAAATATGAGGAGCAGCTAAAAAATATTTTGTGGAAACGGCTTCATTCCCAGGGAATTATATATGTACACAGCCATATCACGTTCATCCATATACATGGAACAATGTAAGTAATCCTCTTTGCTATACAGCCTTCGCTTGAGGAAAACAGACCTACTGAGCTCTGAACCCCCGGGGCTCAGGAAATCTCTGTGGTCTCCAGCTCCATGCTAAGATGCTTCTGGAAAATTCCAGTTACTCAAAAACAGGAAGAAAATCGTGTCTCCCATCTGCCACCACGGGACAAAAGTTACACTATGGTTCCTTTCTTTCCTGCCATGTCTGTAACATATAAATACATGAATTCAGAACTATCTGCTATATAAGCATTTAGCTGCAGCTTTATGTAGCTATATCAGCGTATAGCTGTAGTTTTTGACTGATATTAAACACAAGTAGTAACACAATTCTGGGGAGATGGGACAGGGTAGAGACATATATCCCAGGGGATGCCCTCATAAATACAAGTCCACTGAAAAATTTCATAATCTCACCTTCTTTTGCTAGGAATTAGTTTGACATAGCCAATACTAACAGGAAACAAACATAATATCATGGTTATCTCGAGATAAGAGAGGGCCAGGAAAACATGCTTTTAAAAAGAAAATCTAGCTCAGGTCAATGGTACCTCAGCCATGGCTTGAAAGCAATGTGCCTCTTTCTTCCCACCACAGGAAACAGAATAAAACCACGACTAACAAGGAAAGGTGCATTTCACATCACACCTAAGGCATTATTCACTTGTGTCTGTTGCTCAGGTGAAGGGTGGGTAGCCCTGTCATGGACAGAATTACTGAAGGGAGACTGCACACTGAGGTGAAGGAGCAGCTCTCATTGCACGCTGTCAAAGCAGAGGATGTTCCAGTGGTGCTGGGATCCTACATAAACCAACATTTCCATCAGCAACTGGGCCCATCGAACAACAGTGCCTATAAAATTTGTGGAAAAAACCAAACTAGAGGGCCTGCACTGTGGAGAATGTTTTCAGTTAAAAATAGACCTTAGTGCATCAGAGAAAAAAAATCTCCTAAATCAGTAAGACTGAATTGAGATAACTGTACTACGCTCAGGAAGCGCCAGATGAATGTAATCCCAAAGGAAAACAACTGGCTAGGAAAATGCTGTTAGAAGGAACTAAGGGTTAAAGTGGGCTGCTCACTACGCACGAGTCAACTACCTAATGCTGCTGCTGCTGCTGCAGAGGAGAGGAATGCCATCCTGCAGGGTATTACCAGCAGCAAGGAATGTAAAACACAAGAAGCTGATACCCTGATTCCGCACGGCACCCCAGAGGCCTCAGCTGAGCACTGCATTTGGCTGTGGGTAGCACTGTTTAATTGCAGAGAATCCAAAATAGCACAGCAGGAATGAGGTGGTTTTGAAAAAATCAAACCCCTGACCCATGAGGAGAGGCTGAAACCATCAGATTTGTTTAGTCTAGGAAAGAGAAGAGGAGGGTGTTTATGCGAGTCATAAGGAAAAAAAAAAAAGTGGCCGTAAGAGGGAAAATGATGACATTTTGTACAGTTTTTACCACATCCCTTGTGCCTAGGACAAGAATTATTTTGTTTTAAATTAAGCTGAAATGTTTAGGTTTGCTATTAGAAAGGGATGAGTCACTGGAGACACACACCAGAAGGAATGAGGCTTGGCAGCGCCGCAATGCTGAAGCCAGCAAGTCCTACCAAGAGCCCCAGCAGAGTTAACGCTGCATCTGCAGCGGAATTCATGTTTTATGGTGCACTGGCGACTGTATCTCCTCAGGTCTCCCCTCACTGCACACCCTTAAACAGGGACAGCAGGACGGGAATCGCTCACTCCCAATCCTTCCTTGTGAAAAGGGAGCAGCACTGAATGCAACGCTCGAGGCTTTCCACCCTCTTGCACAACAGGGCCTGCACTTTACCCCCAGCAAATTTGTAGCATCTGCTACTGGCAGTGAGATTCTGAACACTGGGGCTGCCTCTGTGTGTGGTGTCACATAACCCACACCAGACACTGCAAAGCTGCCCCTCCCTCAGACACTTCAGCCTGAGGCACAGCTTTTTAGGGGTGCCCCTGATTCTTACAACTCACACAAATGATTGCAGCATAATTGCCACGATTTGGCATAGAACATAGAAGAGAAGACAAATACATTTCCTTGGCCCACTGGGCTAGGCCTCCTTTGTACTAATTAGAATTCTCTGAATAGAAATACAGCAGAGAGAAATATTAATTCATCCTTTATACAGAAATGCAGCCAAATATTGGCATAAGTCACGGGATAACAGCTTGATCCTGCAATCCCTTGCTTGCATGAATAGTCCCATTGACTTTCAGAGTTTGCAGGAATGAGGCTTTACAGTATAGCACAACGATGTTGGCAATTTGCCCACAAAAAGAGTTAAGTAAAGTCTAATTCTCCATTAGGGCTGAAGAAATAGGCCTTGGCAGAAGGGAATGTTCCACAGTAGACAGAGCCACGCAAAGACACATACTGTGCAATGTATTAGCGAAAATTTGGTATGCTGCTGATGTGAAGGACTTAGCAGAAGGCACATTACATTTCGGAAGTAATGTGGGTTTTTTTAATTGAATTTGGACTCTTCAAACCAGCTCTTCAATAGTCATAACTGCAGGTCTCATTAACAAGAGTGCTTCTAAGAGAACTAATACTCCAGGTACTTCACACAGTCACACTCGTTTCTGCTTCACAGATGAGGGATGTTACAAATTCAAAGCATGTAATTTCCATGT
Organism: Dryoscopus gambensis; assembly: GCA_013389985.1. Lineage (NCBI taxonomy): Eukaryota > Metazoa > Chordata > Aves > Passeriformes > Malaconotidae > Dryoscopus > Dryoscopus gambensis. Next base: position 27,992 of record WEIT01018213.1, read on the forward strand.
TTTTCCTCCACAAATGAGATCAAACACACTTTTCCATTGGATTAAGTACTCTGATAATATTTGAAGCTTGCTGGAAAAGCACATTTACATGTAAGTATATTAATAAGCATACTGCTTTGCCATGCTTGCAATGCACAGTGCTAAGAAAGAAAAAAACCCTAAAACCTAAAGGAAATAATTAAAAGCCTGGTACCTTCTTTGCTTCTAGGTTGTCTCATTCTGGCATTCACAGGCAGGAAAGAAGTGCTGCTGAGCAGTTCAGAAGGAGAAGTGCAATGCTGAGACTTTCTGATTGAAAGATTAATAGGTTCTTCCATCACTTTTTGCATAGAAAGAGTTAATTCATTAACTACCTCTTGCCCAGCAGTAGCCAAGTTGTTTTCTAGAAGACAATCTACAGCACTGAGGTCTTCATTCTCCTGCTTCAGGGGGCAGGGGAGAAAGAAACGCAGAATTTTATTATTAGTTATCTTTCTTTTCATGTTAAGAAAATAATTTGTAATCAGTCTTCAAATATCAGATAACAAAAACTTTACTCATTGAAACAGTAATTTACTTTGGCTGATTGACCAAGAATAACGTGTGCTGTAAATGAAAGCAGATTCCCTCTCAGCAGAGGAGTTTTAGTGATCCCTACCTTGCATTTGGTGCCTCCCTGGAGTGCATCAGCTGGTGTGAGGCCAGCAGGAGCCCCAGGGCTCAGGTCACTGGGAGCTCTGCCCAGTGCCAGGCTGTAGCTGGGCAGGGGCTCTGGTGGAGTATCACAGTTACAGAGGGCGTTTGGGGACGGGCCAAGTGTCACAGCAGCTGCACCTTTCACCTGTGGGTCAGCTGAGCTGGATAACCTTGCTGGAGATAATTCCATTTCTGAACTGTTTGGAAAGCCCACAAAGCTTAAGGATGCTGAACGCTGGGAAAAGCAAAAAGCAAAAAGAATCCAATGTATTAAGAAGCTTTTCAGCAGCAAAATGCTACTGTTCTTTCTATAATAGATGGGATGCTCGGTTTCATCTTGACATAATCAAACAGTTGTGTCACAAGAGCTGTAAGAATCTATTGTAATCCTATACTATTTCCAAAAGCTTTAGATTTTTCACCATCAAAACTGAAAACTGGAAAAGGAGACAACTGGGTTACTCTTCTGTGGCTTACAAAAAAAGTCTTTCTTAGATCAATCCAAGGGATTCTGATTTTTAACTTCTACAATGATTGGGAAATCTAAGTATGTAGAACACTGTACCAAATTAATCCTTATTATTTTCCATTAAATTTTCCCAGAAGAAATAAGAGTCAAATCAGAAATTTTATGATTTTATTAAAAAAAATCATCAGATCACTTCTTTGAGAAAGAAGATTCAGAAGAAATAAGATTTAACTCTGACACAAGTGGATGAAGATATTGTTCCTGTTAATGATTCCAAAAATGTTATGCTAGTTAGTGAGTCCCATTAAAAACTAAGGCATTTCCCCCTTAAATATCATAGAGTAAATCCAGAAACATCCTACATGTACTAATGAGGAAACATGTCCAGGTTCCAAAGAAAGGGAATATTTACCAAAGCATCAATATGCATTTTTTATTGTCTCGTGGTTTGTCACTACCAAACCCACAGAGACACTGTTACACAAACCAAAGCAAAACCACCCATCTAGGTGACTTCCCTAAGCTGCCTCACACCCAGGAATGTGTGACTGTATTGAAAACAAGACTCTTCTAGCATCTGTATGAAGCAAATAGAAGCAGATTTAGGAAGTGTACAGATCTGTGTCATTTGGATATACAATTGTTCTTTGATTCCATCATCGTTCACTGGTGTTTCACCCTTGACATTTGACTGATTCTATCCTTTTCATCTGACTGCAATACAGTGGGTAGCACTGATTGTAATACTAATCAAGACAATAGAAATGTGTCCATTACATCCAAATTAGAGTTTAAATTTATTGTTGTACTTACTTCTCTGCTAGAGGCCTGTGACTCAGAAGTGAATCTAAATTTAGTTAGTATTTTTCTCAGCTTATACTCCATTTTAGATTTTGATACTTTTGTCCATCTTAACCCACAGTGGTAAAGACTGCAGCCCAGACTGAGCTGTCAGATGTGTCTGTATAAATCCCACACCATGCCAAAGTCAGTCTCAAATTCCTCTGCTTGCAGTGCACAGCAACTCTGTGCTAAGAGAACACTGCCCACTGACACTAATTTCCACCTAAGGATGCAATTTAATTTCCTTTTGGTCAATTTGCAATAGATGCTACAGCGGGAGCTTTGCCTGAACAGTGACCACTTAATCTGATGAGACAAACTAAGTCTGCATTTGAGACAGAAATAGGTCAGCTCTTCTGCAGAGCCAGGGAAGGTCTGTGCCCTTCAGCCACACAGAGATCCAGCGAGCCTGCTTTAAACAGTCCCACCATGTAGAAGGCACCCCAGGGAGCACTGGATTCCTACAGCCAGGGAACTGGTCATTTTCCTCCTCTTGAGTCAAATGGACCCCCCTGAATCTAAGCTGTCTGAGCTGGAATAACTTCTTGGGAGCAGCTGGAACTAGTCACACATGTTCTTCCCACCTCACATTTGAGCTGAAAACTAGAACCCAGCCCAAGTAGAAATGTACCGGTGGAGGCCCAGCTTGCCATACAGTCTGTCTGATAGAGCATTTCTAAGAATGCTGAGGCTTCAAACCAAAGTTATACACGTAGGGCAGCAAGGAATCCACTTTCCATGGCCACACACCCCAAAGTTCACAAAGATCAAAGGTGCTTATTTGCATCACAATTTGCTTGTGACTGCTTCCTGCAGATGCAGTGACAAATGTGACCTATCAAGTACACCTTTCCCGTTTCATTCCATCACTCTTGTTATCACAAGCCTTTTTCAGATGACAAAATTAACACGTGAATTGTTCCCATGTCGCTTACAAAAAACAAAACAAGCAAACAGAATTTGTGCTTGAGCTGAAGATGAACTGTAATCAGCCCTTGCCTTTTCCCCTTATTTCAAAGTCCACTGGGAGCATTAATTCAGCCCCTGTGAGGTAGTTAAATATTTATTTAGTCAGGTTCTCCAAAGCATGAAGCATCCACAAATTCCTGAGTCAATAGGAACTACCTAGAGCTGTGCTCCATTGGGAATGGGCATGCTACAGCACACATGTGGCAGGCACACCACCCAAATCTGCTCCCAAGTTAACTGGAGACCTTCTGGCCATTCACTTCCTCCAATCACTACCCACATCTTCCTTTCCTCGTTTACAAGCACGTGCCATCATCTCATGTATTGAGACCTGACGTTCTGTGTGCAACTCAGGTGAAATGTTACCCCTCCTAAGGCAACATAGGATTGCTCCTGGCTTCAGTGAGACAAGTTTACTTACTGAGAGTAGTCACTGGGATGATTCCTACTGAAGGAAAAAAAAAATATGGAGACACACACGTAAGGTTTTGTAATAGCTGTAATTTTCAGAAAGGTGAAATTCAATTGCATGGTACAGCTATGTCCTTTTTACTCTTCTAGCTAGCATCAGTTTCTTCAGAGATCTTTTTAGATTATATAAGCCAGTGTAAAACCTTACTCTTGTTAAAAAGAATAATGAGGCCATCAAACTGCCATCCGTCTTTCCCTTGGGGCAAAAGTTAATTTTGTGGTTATTTTAATGATGAAGCAACATTATGATCTTTCAGTGCAAAATATTAAAACTCACAGTTAAGAACAGACACATTCCATCCTGATCCATGGAGCTGCTGTCAAGTGTGAAGTGAACAATGCACTGGGAACAAGGCTCATTAATAGACTATTAATTCACTCCCTAAAATAATCATTTCTTTTGCCATTAGCAAAAATTTCTCTTTTCCCTTGACAGTTCAGCTAGTTTTTGAAAATGGGATGCCTTTAAAGGATTTATCTGTTTTATAAAAGCTCTATTGCTTTTACATTGCAACATTTGAACAACAACAAGCATTAATTATGCTCTTGGGCAGACAGTGGCTTCAGCTGTTGGTTAATTTTGAACTTTTTGACATTTTAATGTACAGTCTGTCACACTGAACTACATCTGTGTCGCTATAAATGGAATTCTCATTGTCTCATAATTAATTTTGGTCTGATGATCCTTATAGTATAATGGCAACAGGATCACCACCCCAAAATGCCTTCTACCACAATTTTCTTAGCTATGGTAGTGAAAGGTAAGAAAAAAGAACATGCAAAGTGCCTTCAGAGAACAAAAAAAATAAACATATGGTTCAGTTCAAATATTTCTTTGATCACTGTTGCATTCCAAAAAGGTCCAGTGTAAACATGCAGCACCAATACAGAAGAATTCTGAGAAGCAAATACTTACCTTGAAACAGTGGGATTAGGATTGGTTAGGATTGTTTTGGCAAAGTCTCGGGGCTGTTGACATTAAGTGTCACTGATAAAGGAAGCTAAAACTGGGAACCGCCAACTCTCTTTGCTATGGGAGAAACACCACGCTGCAAATGGTTGCAGAGTAATGAACGGCTGCTATTAAGTGGAGCAATCCCCCTGGCAGCTCATTATGCTGGAAGGTTAAACAAATGTACTACTCCAATCCAGTTGCTTAACACAGCAGCACTGATAACACAGACTGCACATGCTTCCCATTCCCAGTTTCAGAACAGAATCCAAAGGATTTCCTTCCCGCTTTCACGAGAAAAAAGAATCCAAATCTTCCTTAACAATTTGTCTGAATAAACTGGAGCAGGCTTAAAGAGGAAGGAGGAAGAGATTGCATGGAGCAAGCCGCATCATGTTTTATTTATCTTTTTTTTTTTTCAGGTCAAAGGAGAAAGATTTTGTAAAATTAACATTCTGGGAAATGTACCTAATTGCACTGAGCATGAAGGCATTTGTGCTGTGAGCAGTTCAATTCTGTAAAGTAAAAAGCATACTCTGTTACTTTAGAAAGTCGTAGAATCCTAAATTCCAGTCTGTTATTTCCTTCATCACTAATTCCCCTAGAATTAATAGTAATTAAAGGGGAAAATATAGCAACAACAAACCCACTTTGGTCCCAAGCTCAGATTTTAAATTCTAGGGTTGGATATTAAATTATTATTACTTTCAGTCACTAAGTAATCACAACATGCTCTGTGCAATACTACCATCAAATAAAATCTGTACTCTGTCCCCCAGCCCCCTTTCCACAAATTTCACATGTTTTTAAGGGGAAAAAAAAAGAAGTTCCACCTCAAAATGTCACCATATTTCTCTTGTATTAAATGCCACCACACTGCATATATGGAATAAAAGAGAAGCCTCTCAGAGTGCTCTAAAGAGTGCACCTAGGATGGCATGGAACATTTCCTAGGATTTCCCCATCTCAGGTACTTTATGGTGCTTGAGACAAACAGAGCTCTCGAACTAAGCAGCTGTTGCAAATCAAAAAAAACCCATACAACAAATATAATGCACTTTATAATGCAACATAATATACAACATTTCCACATGCTTGCACTTTCATTACTAATCCTGGCCACCCTGCCTCAAAAATGATTTATCAAAACCACAAAATGGGGGAAATGGCCAAAGTACAGAATGGCTTTCATGAAAGAAAGACCCAACTCTAAAGAGACAAGCGGTCACTTTTAAGCTTCAAAAAGAAACTTTTGAGAGTGAATTAAATATCGACCTGTAAAACACAGATATTATGAATGGGGTGAATACAAAGTGATTTTTCACTGTTTTTCCTAGCACAAGAACTAGAAGGCATCTGAGTGCATGATCAGGTAACAGACTTAAGGAAAGCAAACAGGGAAACTTCTCACGCAGTGCAAAACTCAGTTGGTGTTGAACGCTGAGGAGTATTCCACACTAGTATTAAAATGGACTCAAAATAGTGAATTTAGACAAATTCACAGAGGAGAGGTCCATAAAGAGCTCCAAAACACAATTGTCTGGGTATAACCTTCAAGTCAGAAAGCCCCTGAAGTGCTGGCTTTCAGAATCTGGGATTGTCTACCATCAGTTTGTATTTGTCTTTTTCTGATGCCCTTCCCTAAGGACCTGCTGTTGGCTATACTTATGAAGGATCAGATGCAGCTGTTCAGTGATAACTTACTAATACAGAGCACAACATATTCAGAGATTCACTTCAAGCAGAAGGTGAGCTAGCAGAAGTAAGGGTCTTGCTCCAAACTACAGAAAGGGGTGCACTTTATGGAGTGTGAGGAGGAGAGATGTCCAGCTGGCCCTGCATCAACACAAATGTCTGCTACAGTGGTGCCTGAGGCTCAAATTACAAATTTGTGCTCTAGATGTACAGTAATGATGACATTTCTTCAAATGCTAGATGCAGCCTTTAGACCTCTTTGCTCATCACAGCCAGAAATGACAATTAGGTACATGCCAACAAAACAGAGACTGTATTCCTGTTATTACTCCTGAAAACACAATTAGGCCCAAAATCCCTTATTTTTCCCACCTTTGTTCCAGAATAGGTGACCCCTCTGGTCCTGTGCACAAATTAGTAACTTGATATCAAACTATGTAAAAGCAGCAAGATCATATCATTGGTGAAGGTTGGTAACCCTTTCCACAAAACTGTTAAACTAATTGAGTACTCGTTCCTTCACACTGCAACTCAGCAATTCCACAGCTTGTGTAAAATCGGTTTGCTAGGGAATTGGCACAATTCCCTGGAAATAGAGAGCAGGTAACACAAGAGTGACGTAGAAATTTGTTCTCTGTCTTGCTGGCATTCTGACTGGAGAGGTTGGGTATTCGACAGGCATGGAGGCAGAACAACTCCACAGTCCAAAACAGAGGTCCTGGCTATGTGAGGGAAGCATTCTGACAGGAGAATGTGAACAGAAAATTATATCCATTTTCCACATCAACAGAAAACTTTCATTCCTAGTGTTGGATTCTTTAAAAGGTGCTAATCAAGGCCAAGATTATGCAAAGTGCAGTACTTATATCAAACTATCAGTGGTCTAGAGTAGAAAAACATTTATTCTGCACAAAAAATTAATTCACAGGAAACGAATAGTTAGAGGAACACACAGGAAGACAGGAAGACTGGCAAAATATCACTACCAATGTTCCAAAATGAGCAAAAGAAATGAAAACTACCCCAAACTATTAATAGCCTCTTATCTATATTGCTTTACAAACAAATATAATTCTGTATGCAGAAAATTCATCTAGTTATCAGTCAATAGTATCAAATTCATACCACAAACATGTTTCAAAATTAATGCACAGAGGTTTAATTATATGAGCAATCAAGTTTTGCCCCACTCCAAAATAAAGGAAACCACCGAGCTAAAGAAAGCTTTTATTTCTTTATTTTTAGGACAGATCTTGGCAGCCATATCACTAAACAGCTAATTCAGGGGCACACTGCTTTCTCTCTAATGAAAGAATCTCAGCAGACAGGGATTTATGTACTCCGCTAGAATTACCGTGCCCAGCTGAAGGCTGCCAGAGTTCAGCAGAAATGCAACACAAGGCCAAGAAGTCCAACAGCAATTATTCTCCAAAAGACAGAACACGGTTCTTCTTCAGGCAGCAGGTTTATCTAGCCACTTTCTCTACCATATTTTTCAGGTATTTCAGACTTGTCCACAGTCACTTTCTCCATGTCTCCCAAGACCCTGACAGAGATGAAATGTTCTGAATACAGGCCGTGTGAGAGCACATGGACAAACACCTATGCAGAGATTTTTGTCTGGAGATGAGTGTGAAAATATTTAATCACGTGAACCAGATGAGAGTGAATGAACACATTTCCTTGTTCTTACACAGGAACCAATCTCCCATTTCAATTCAGATTTAATCCAATTCTCAGCAAAAGAAGTCAGACATCTTTAAAGAGCATTCTTCAAGAATATATTTCAAAGGTTTGCTTGCTGTGCTTTTTCCCATCATCGTTTCTAATTTACCATCACCAGAGCTGTCAATATCTTCATCCCATCCAGATATCTTCATCCCAAATAGCTCATTAGAAGAGATAAATACAAGCAAAGATGGGGTGCTGTAGCTGTTGAACATTCATTTCTGGAAAAGCTACCAGACACCCCAAAAACCAAACCGTTTTCTGCACAAGAGCATACACATCTCAGCACCATTAGAAAAAAAATCCCTTTTTTATTTCCTAGAATTATCTTCCTCTCACCACCTTCTTAACTTCTACAGCAACAAATCAGCCCTTTTTCCTTTATTACTCCTGCTTTTCCCATCAGACTACTCTCGTCTCTCTCTCTTGCATATCTGCTTCCATTTTCTTTCCTCTTTCTGACTTTTCTTGCTTAAGCTGTTGGGAATAACCTTCCATTACAGGTCCATAAAACAGATTTCTTTGTGGCTTTCAAATCTGATTTGCACACTGCGTCCAGGCCCGTATCTCTGCGACTCCCAAAGGGCTCTCCAACAATTCTCTAGATGGGTATTGCATCATAAATATGTTGCATCAACACAGTCAAATACAAAAGAAGGAAAAATAACATCCTTTTTGAGGATAGAAAGACAAATACTTCCACAATATTCCACAGACAAATTCCAAGAAAAAAATATCCATGAAAGTCTTCTATAGGGTACACAAAATGAGTCATGCACTGCAGTGATGAACAGATTTGAAAAACAGAATATGATGTGTTGTTTGGAGTGATTTAAACAAACTCTACAGAGAAGTAAAAGGCAGCTTCTCCTCTTCAAAGGCACAGGTGATATCCAGAGCCACTAAGGGTCTGCTGATAAATGTTGGCCCTCCTGGCACGGGAGGCTTCATGCTGCTTCTTCATCAGTCAGAGCCTCACAGTAGGTGGAAAGACCAACGCCTGGCTCTATTATGTACTCAGATATTCTAGATACATAGAAACTGTGATTTTTCTGCCCACACACGAACAATGAGAAGTATAACAGAATTGTATCCCTTTTAGGCAACCCCACCTTCAGTAGTAATCAGTGGTGTTGTTTCTGGGGCAGCTATTTTGAAGACTGTTTCTCAGGCCTGATTTCATCAGCATCTCTGGCTCCTGCTTTATTTATTTTTTTTCAAATTAACTGCTTCTAGTATGGTAGTTAGCAAGTCCTAGTAATTAAATCCCTAGACATAGGAGCTAGACAGAATTTAAGCAGTGAAGAAATAAAGTTCCTATTTATTTGCCAGCTCATGCTTAACAATCATGCCAGCCAGACCTAAACGCTATCAGCCTATAGAAGAGTTGCTCATCCTGGCACCTGACTGGGAGACACACACAAGGTTAGGCTGTGACTGTCTTCCAAAATTTACAAGCCATTTGGCTGACTTTTACTGCATTTCAATTTTTTCCACCTCATTGCAAACTCCAATGCCATATTCAATATTATCAAACCATGTTTTCCCTTCAATCTTTTTTTAAATAAGTTTTTTATACCTTTCTCACTGGATGGAAAGTTGATTGCTGCAGTGTGCTCTCAGGGGAGTGGCTCCTGGCACTGGCTTCTTCATCGAATGATTGTGACAGGGAGGGACTGTCACTTTTGTCAAGAGGAATGACAGGCTTCTGGCCATCAGGTTCTGTAGAACTCTCACAGACCTACAAATCACAAATGAGAATTTGTCTTTTCAACAGCTCAGAAAGAAAAACTGTAACAAATTTGCATCAACTCACAGCACACACGTTATGACAAGCCCAAAAAGACTCTAAAACAACAGAGATGTTCAAGGCAACTATAAGCAGAGAGATAAATGGAGAAAGATTTCTCTCAGACATTAATGAATTACTTTAAAAAAGACTAAATAAAGCTGCTGAAATTTACAGCTATACCAAAAGCCTGCAGTCTGCCCCTGCAGGTAATCTGCTTTGAGAACTATTCAAGGTGGCAGCTCCACAGAATTTACACAATGGGAAGTCTGAGCCACCTTTCCACCGTTTTAAATGAATTTCCAAGCCACCTTATTCTGCAGCTGATCTGCCTTGTAGTTTGGATGCTCACCACCAAGCTCTGTCCCCGTTTCAAAAGCAGGATTCTTATGAACAGAGGAAAAGGGAAGAGAGCAGCCCTGCTGACAAAGCTGTAGCACAACAGCATGTGTGGATAATGATGATAATCTTAAATGACATGGTGCAGCAGCAAGAGCAGTTACTAGAATGGGAAATAACTCTCAGACAAGAAATTGTCTTCACTCTCTTCAATAATAATTCAGAATATAATGCCTTTTAAGGACTCAGGGCTTAATGTTTCCAGTAAAAAAGAGAGCTGAAATGGGGAGTGAAACTACTGCAGTCCTCCAGTCACCTATCTACAAGGGATGAATGATGGTGCTTTTACTCTCCCACACTGCTGCTCACCTTGTTTATTGAGAGAATCAGATCTTTGGGATCCAGGGTGTTTATGCAGCACTTTACAGAAAATTTTGGCCCAATCTGCATGAGGCATGAAGCCTCTCTGCTGCATACATAGACAAGACACCAACAGAAAGTTCAGAGAAATCTCAAGGTCTGTCCCATTTCTGAACTTGCACTCACCAAATGCAACAGGAAATGACTTTGAGAGAACTTACTTGTGCTTCATCTTGGATTTGTTGCTGTGCTGGGGCTGGCTGCCTCACTATGTAGTTGATCTGACCAACTATGGTCTGTTGAACATGCTGAGGTGGCTTGGCTTGGTTCAGCTGCAAGCTGGGCTGTCCCTGGGCCTGCAGGAGAAGCTCCAGATCCTTTTTCATCTCCTCTAGCTCAAGCTGGTGGTGCATGATGTCCAGGCTCTGCTGGATGACTTGCTTGTGGGTGCTCTCGTCGTGCCCTGTCGGTGGGGGTGTCGGAGGCAGCTGCTGCTGCTGCGGGGGTGCCTGCAGGACGTGGTTAGATTTTATCTTCTGGAAATGGCCCAGCTGCACTCCCACAGCTGATGCCTGCAAAGAACCCTGTGGGTGGCTCGTATGAACCTGCTGAGCCTCGTGTGACACAGCAGCACAACCCTGCTGCAGCTGCTGAGGTGGAAAGGCCTTTCCCACCCTCCCGGACACGTCCTCCAGCTCTGAGCGTGGCTGCTGGTCCAGCCCAGCCTGTGGAAGCTTCACGGGCTCTCTGTCCTGGTGCTGCAAGCTGTACTGCACGGGGAAGTGCTGCTGATGAGGTGCGGGAGGCTGGTGGAAGCTTTTATGGTGTCTCATGTCTTGGTAAGGAGGCTGAGGTTTGCTGGGGTGCGGAATGCCGAGGCAGTGGGAGCAGCACACCGGCGCAGAGCACTGGATCGCAGGTGGGAACTGGTGTGGCTGGCTGCTCTCCAGCTGCGGGGCTGGGGAGTGGTGCCCGTGATACACGGAGGTTTGCAACCCTTGAATATTTCCACAGAGTAGCACGTCTGGGTGAGAAATGTGTGCACCTTCCGTGGTGAAACCCCCTGGAAAAAAAACCCAGCAAATTTACTCCCTCCTATGGTCTTGACAAATTTACACAATAAAAACTGTAGACAAGGAAATGACCACCGTTCACATTTCAAATATAAAAGATATTAAAATATCCTATCCAAACAGTCTGCCAACATACATTCAAGACAAATTTTCCAATATTTATCTAGTTATTTCAATTCACACCAAACTCCCACTGATGTCAGTGGAGCTCACGGTTGAATTACCCAGCAAACACTTTGAAAAATCGACCTTATTTTATCTTAACTGACAGATATGGCTTATACTTCCATTTTTTACTGAAGTATGAGCTTATCTTCTTGTCCATAAGCACAGGTCCAAAAGAGAGCTTCCAGGGTGCAAGTGACAAAAATAAAAGAGATGAATGTTATGTAGGTGAGACTCATAAAAGCTGGAAATAGAAGTGACCTATGAAATGATCTTGTCAATGCTTTTCATCAAGAGATTACTCCCTGCAATGCTTTCGATAGTGTTTCACCCCTTTTAGTTTTTAATACCCTAAAATGGGAGGAGAACTGATCTTTTAGATGAGTGATCAGCCCACTGAGCTGAGTTTATTGTAAAAACCCATGGCAGTTGGGAAATTTGTAGCTGCTGGGAAACAAAGTCACAGCATGCACATTTAGATGTTATACAGGTATCGCTGTAATTATCGTGCAGTCAGTGTCTGCAAGCCATCTGTGTGCCTGTCAAGTGCAAGTGTCTCAACACTGCTCAGGTCCTTTGGCCACTAAGAGAGTGAAAGCACCAGACAGATCTCAGTGGTCTTTTGGTGAATGCATATAAGTAGAGAGAAAACCAGGAAAGTTCAGCCACACTCACTTTTCTTCAGAACACGACAAGAGTTTCAAAACTGGATGTCAAAGCACAAAAGGAGAGCCCTTTAGGGGAGGTACTGTATTTTCTATCTGTCTAGCCTAGCTTTGGGCACTTGCCCATTACATTTTTCTCACCCAAATTGGAGAGTTGCTTAGTCCAGTAGGAGGGATCCCAAGTGAATCTGATCTTCAGAGGAGGGCCCGTGTCTGTGTTACAGTTTGTCTCTAGCAAGCGCTGGATCTGAAACACAATCTGGTGACACATTAAAGGACGATGATTTTATTCACCATTCTAAGATCATGAAAAATGTTTTAGTTGAGCAACACCAAATCCTTAAAATAGTTCTCACAATTACTGCACAACATGCATTGCTCTTACCAGTTCCTTACTGAAGAGAAATGGGATGGTTTTTTTACTACACACGGCCCAGCTGATGAAGTTCTGGACATGTTCTACCTGTCTGCCTAAAACCACAACACCTTGCAGTTGCTGCTCCAGCCTCTGCTTCCTCTCGCTGGTGATTTTCTGTTAATAATGTGAATCAGTGGAAAAGAGCTGTCATTCTTCAGACACACGTAATGCATGCGATCATTGGCACTATATTATGCAGTATTTGCAGTGACACCGTTCTTCAGAATCTCTTTAAACACCGATCATAAAAAGAAAGCAAATCCGACTCAGGAGATACGTCTGAATTCAGGAACAACCATGGCTTCCCCAGGAGTTAACAACCTGCATCATTCTGGCCTTGGTTTAACAAAATAACATAACCCGAGAAAGCTGTAGAAGTTGGATCAAATTTGCACCTGGACCACTTTCTTGTCTGGAAATTCTGATCAGCAATATTTGTCCTCAGCATATTTCAAAATAAAATCTTATGTACTTTAACTGGACATCCAAAAACTGAAGAGTCAAAACTGAAAGGTCTGTTACAGAAAGTAGACCAAAGAATCATTTCTGAAACAAGGTATATTAATTGTGCTGCTAGTGGGCTCCTAGAAATGAAACGTTAAAATCAGAAGCTGGTTTGTTTTCTAAGTACTCAAAAGGTGCACACATATTCTCTGCGAAAGCATTGGACACTGTGGCTAACTCCTGATAAGCAAACATTCTGAAACTTCACTCTGAATCTTTGTCAGCCATTGATTCCAAATAAAAGTCTGCAGAAAAAACCCCAAATATTTGAAAATATAAGGAATGGGACAATAGCTCCCACAGTCTGTATTCTTTCCACTGGCACTGGGATTAAATTTAATTTAGTTTAATTTCCCAAGGTAGCAAATAAACTACCCTTACTTACTTCAAGTTGTTCAAGGAGGATATTTGTTCGTTTATCAATTTCATTCATCAGAACCATCTTGGCCATTTTTATTTGGTTCTCCACCTTTTTATACAAGTGTTTTACTTCAAGCAACCTATGGGTAAGAAGTACACATCCCTGGATGAGCCAACTGTACTCACTTTACCTTTACTCACCCAACCTTTACTCACTGCTCAGAAGCTGTTTGTTACAAGAACTGATCTGTCTACTGACAGAACTGCAGCAAAAGTTGAATCTTTTCCCATTAGCTCTGCCCCACTTCTCTGAATCCTGACCACCCCTCTCTGGATGTGACAGGCTAATGCTGATGGATTCTCTCAAACATCATGCCAAGAACAGTCTTTAGTCCTTTGTCAACAAATACATACAAAATATATCCAAAACTTCCAGTTTATACTACATTATAAATAGTATAAATAGATTTGTACTCTTGAAACGGTTTTATTAATGCGGACGAGAGATCCAACAGCTACTAAAGGCATAATCACTAGCTAAAAGCCCATTCATATAATTAAATATTTTCATTTTTATTAGTCTTGACTGCAATTGCAGCTTGTTTTGAGGTTTCTTGAAGAAATAAGGTATTTTAAAAATTATCTTTTTTCTAATATTGTCAAATTCTAGTTCAGAAACAGATTATACAAAGAAATCTTAACTCTGAAGTCAGCTGTCACACGCCTTACAAAGACTATGGGATCATGTATTACAACGCCATGACTTGTCAGTACCACTTAAACATTAATTTGATATTTTTAATCTTCCTATTATTTTCTACCCTCCAAGAAAAAAAAATATAGCAGCTGCATTTAATTCTGTTAACCTACATTTAGTGAAAATATTATTTTTACAGATCACTTACTTTCAGGGAAAAAAATTAATGCACAGCAATTACCTGTCTTCAATCTGTTTAGCTGAAACCTGAATCCCATTTCTTTTCTCCTCCACTTTTGTTATGACATTCTCCAGGATAATTCTCTGATTTTGCAGAGCTTCATCAAGATGCCTGAACCTGTGAGAGAAGGGGAAATTGTCACACCGTGGTTTTCCATGTTCATGAGTGAACAGGTGAGAACAAGGAATGTTCCTGTGAGGGCAGCGAGCCGTGTGTTAAGTCACTTGGGAGCGAGACAACTGAACTGTGTTTTCTGTGGCTTTTAAATTCAGACCAGCCAGCACCATCAGCCGGAAGACACAGATGAAAAGTGTTAAATCTCGATGAGCTCCATTAGCAGTGAGGTACCTGTGTTCCTTGTGCTCTGACAGGAGGCAGCTGCGGCAGGTGAGGGTGTCGCAGGTCTCACAGAACAGCTTCAGGGGCTCCTGAGGGTGCGCTGGACAAAACAAGGGAAACTCCCTTGCTTCGCCTTCAGCTGCTGAGGAATGTAAAGCAAGGGGTCATTGACAAGGATGAGAGCTCAGAAAAAGAGTAACCAAACTCACAATTTCAGGGGAAGCCTCAATGATATTTTTAAAAGGCACAGAACCTGGAACCATCTGATTATCTGAAGCTGGCTTTGTTTGCATTTTTTCCTTATACATCCCACAAACTGAGCACGTCAGAGGGGCTCAGGAACAAGCCATCGAAACAAATCATACTGTCCTCTGAACTCTCAAGGGTGTTAAGTATCATGATTTGGAGCACCTGCCTCACAACTTTAAATGCCCTGGTTTGGTAAACCACTTGACAAAATTATTTTAAAATGTAGAATAGCAAATGTATGACAAATTTGCAGTCACAGTGGAAGCAAGGAAATCCTTTGTTCTTAAAAAGTCACATGAGCAATTGTTTTCCAAATTTGTGTTTGTTGGAATGCAGTTCATAAACTTCAGCAGCTGGGGCTGATATGAGGCCCTAAAATTGGTTCTTAAAAGGATTTTCTGAAGAATAATGTGAAGAAGAGTAAGGACGGACAGGGGACATGCAAAGTGGAAGTGTTGCTTCTGTACAATCTATTCTTGCCTTCTTTCCTGAATGGTAGAATTGTTTTAGAAAGAAGGAACTCTGTCAACAAAAGATGCCAGAAAAAGACAAAGCTAAACCGATGCAAAACAAACCCTCTACCACCAAATTAAAGCTTTATTGCTTCCTCAGTACTCCAACAAAGATACTGTCCCATTATTCTTTACCAACACATGAGAAATTAAACAAAACAATCATCATTCGATAACACTTATTAATAAGAACTTGAAATTACATAAAAACATTAGTTATTTATGTATCATTATTTGCTCATATGAAATGAGAAGAAATATTTCCATTTTTCCACACTAAACCTATCTTTCTTACCTAAACATTTTTTAAAAACCCAACCCAGGGCAGAGACCATGCTCTCATCCTGTAGCAGAATGGAGCCTTTTATAGAATCAAGCTTCTGAAGTGATAACTGTTGCAATAACACAGATTCACAGAGTGCAGCAAGCTATACTGGCTCAGTCACTTCATTTTCAAATTGGAAAATGCACAACAGAGAAGTAGAAAGGCAAAGAAAATCTCATGGCTAACAATGACAATGCAAATTTGGAGAAAATCCATGCCACTCTCTAAAAAACACATGTCAAATTGCCCAGTTTTTAGGTTGCTATCTAGTCTAAATATTTCTGAGGAGGTTGATGTATTTCCTCCAGTTCAATTGACTTTCCTTCCACCTTTTTAACAATGTGCAAGAACATAATTTGTGATAGATTAGGCCAAGATTTTATGTAACAGCCTTACATAGCTTCCATTGTTATGAATTATTTACTGCAGTATCATGCTTTATTCTTCAGGGAAACTGATTGGTTTACATCATTATTGAATCAAATGCTAATAGATAGCATTAATAAAGGAGGAAATTAGATTAGGGTTTTTATAACCCACTCCAATATTTTCTACTAGAAAGGAGCAAACTGAACTCACCTTGACAGCAAATTTTTTTCTGATTATACTGCAAATATGTGCTTTTGTACTAAAACCTGCAGCTGACAAGCAGGTAAGGAGGTTATACAACCGATATGTATCCAACGAGGATGTCAAAGATCATGCCCTGTGTGATCAGATTTTACATCTTAAAAGGGAAAAAAAAGACCATAATAACTTTCTGAAGGTTTATGGACTGGAAAAGCCTCTCAAAGTGTTCAGTAGCTGCAGAGCATACAAGCTGTTTTTCTGTAAACTCAAGATCAAGTTTTCCATATTAAAATCAAACTTATAAGGAGATGCGGTCTTTAAGGTCCGTGTATCCTGAAGTCACAATCCTATATAGGGATTTCCCCCTTTTTCTCTCTCTGAAGGGTTCTTTAGCCTTTGGGCGACTGCAATCATCCCAGACAATTCATTGGGGATTTTTAATACCACATCAGATTTAAGAGACAAGCAGATTTCAAAGGCAAACTAAGGATAAAATCAATATTATCTAATTGCAACACAGATTCACAGCCTCTGCCACTGGTAATCCCCTGACTCAATTGACATACCAGTGAGAACTGCCACTAGACCATGGCATTCTTGACCTGCTTTTACTCAGCTCAGAGCAACACTTTTCAGTTTTGAAATAAGTTTAATAGTTAGAAATCAGGTACTAAGCAAGGGCACAACCTCATTTTTCCTAGAAGCAGGTATCTAACCACAATTATCCATGTTAGCTTCTTAAAAAGCAGCTCACTTGGCGACCAGAGAAAGCTCAGTTGCCCTAAACTCTGATAATTCATCATTTGATTCATCATTTTCTACAGCCTGTATTTTCTTTATCTCAGGTGGATCTCTTGAATAATTAACAGAAAGTTTTATATCTCTGTTCTTCTGATCAGTTGGTGTCAACTATGGAAAAGCAATCTCATCTTAGCTAATAGAAAAAAACTAATAGAAATAAGAAGGATTCGATGTGTTCGGTGAGGGTGTTTTGCTACTTTACTTCATTTCTGTCCCAAGAAATCTAACACTTGTCAGATGACAAAAGAAGGTCTGGCCCTTACAAGGGAAATGGCAAAAGACAGAACAGTTTAAAGGTGCAAGATCTCTTAATAGTTGCAAGGGCTTACAAAGAAGGTGGCTGTTTTCAGAACGCCCTACACAGACTGACGATGGTGTATGTTTATTTCCAGAAGAAAAAAAAACCAAGTCTGAGTTCTAGTATATCCTAATATTTGCTTTCTTTGAACTATTCTGAAGGTATATCTATGTCCAAAATAGATAAAACCTACATAAATATTAATAACAATAATAAAAAAGCACAATTTACACTCCAAATAATTTCTATATTAACTGGTCTGTATGTGAGCTACCGACCTCCTTGTTCATGTTTTGTTCAGCACATGGAATTTAGTACTAAACTAAAGTTCTTTCTCCTGTTTTTATGTGTCTGCATCTTTCTATTTATATAGCAAACACAAACCCACAGCTAAGCCACACGTATAATTTCTTAGCAGTATTTGTCAACAATATGAGCTGGTAATCTTCGCTAAAGTGACACAAAATTATAAACAGTTGGAGCCTCAAAACCAGTGTCTTTATCTTGTCATCAGCCCCATCCATCCAATCAGGACATTTTTAGGGAGACTGGGGGACTTCAGTTTATATTATTCTCTGGAAAAGACAAAAAAAAACTATTTAAATGTAATCTATGGTTTTTTTATTATTACCATTCTTATGGACTTCTTTTGTTTACACTCTAATTAGCAATGGCATATTTTGTCTCAAGTACCTCAAACTCTGTTTGATATAACCACCCAGTACTTTAAAAACTCCATCTATGGCAAGCCTGGACTTCTACAAGAAAAATCCTAAAGAAAAGAAAATGAAATAAGAAAGAATAATCAGTGGGCTATTTTTATTCCTTTTTCTGTCCTTCATTTTCCTTATGAAGAAGAATGAGTCTGCAGCACAAATTCTTATTTTAAGTTTAAAATTGTTTATACAAGTTTATGTTAGCATGTTCTGCAGCAGATTTCTGACATACAAGTAAAGAAAATAATGAGTAATAATAGGAGATGGTAAAACTTTCTGTAGATCACCACTGTACAGGGATGAGACATGTTTGCCCGTGGGGTTAATTTGTGCTTGCTGGTATACACTCAGGAGATATTTCTCATTCCAGGCTCAGGAAAGGAACATCCTGTAGCAATCACAGCGTTTTGCTGGCTGTGACTCCGTCACACCCCTTGTCCGTGTGCACAGGCATTGCTTTGCCATGGTTTCCTCAATGAAATTACCCAAATTGGGGCAGAAATACCGAAAGGGCAATGCCTGTTACTGTTGCAACCCTCCCAACCCTGTCCCAGCACTCCATAGATTGGAAAGACATGTGGAGAAGATCCAGTCTGTGAAACACAAATATCCAAACTTTTTCCCAATACTGTGGAATGCCGATTGTGGCAATGGCCCTAAAGTTGAAGAAAAATCACATAATCTCATGTTGCCATGTACATATCCTTCTGAGTCACACAGACAGAGCCTGGTGTCTGTGGCACAGAGCCTGCAACTGCTCCTTTTGCAGCTGAATATCTGATATGAGAAGAAACAGAATTCCAGTGCGTCCCCAGTACCTGTGCAGCCTTTCAGGGCTACGGACAGGAAGCGGTCTCCAGGTTCCTTGCCGTGTCTGTGCTCCTCTGTGCACGAGCTGCACAACCACTTATTGCATCTTGTACAGAGGCTGTGGGCAGGTCTCTTCTCTTTGCACATGGAGCAGCTCTGAGAACAAAATGCAGTTACATACGTGCATAAACAAATCAGCTGTACAAACTCTTATCTTTAATAGACTATGAATCAGATTGCTAAGCTTAGTATTTTTTGTCCTCAGGCTAAAGCAATTCAAGTTATTTTAAGAGTCTGGTTGTAACTGTGTAACATTCGGAAAAATGCATAAAACATCCTAATGGTGAGACAATTTAGAAAACAACATGGGGACACCCACATACTGTTAATGAAAAACTTAGCTCCTATCCTCTAAAGAGTCGATCAGAAATAAGCTCACTTTATGTCTTGATATCACATGTGGTGAACTGGAAACACAAGGCAGAGGAATATGAGAAAACTGGAAAACTTAAGTATTCTCTCTATGGATTCAGCAGCTTGGGGAATGCCCTTTGCTATACAGGCCATGCTGCCTGGACACGTCGCTAAGGGGGAAACGAACAGAGCAGCACGTAAATGAAGTGGGTAATTCAGCATTTGGTATCCAGAACGAATTCAAGAATCATTTCAAGATAGCTACAATGATAATTCTTTTAAAAAGATTTGCTCTAAGTATAAAACACCTTGTTTCAAAGCTCCCAATTTTCACAGTTTTGACTGACCACAGCCACAAATAGGTACTAATGAGCAGAGTGAGCACAATGATGTGAATTTACCATCATCAAAGCATAAAGGCTTTACCACCACTTCATTAAACTGAAGCGTTTCCTCCAAGGCTACAATTTACCTACTGTACACACTATTGTTCCTCAATACTACTACTACTCAGGGCTATTCAAGCAAATAAGAATAGATGGCAAAATCACTTCCTATGGTGTCCTTTCTGCTGGGCATCATCTTATCTTCAGTTCAGCTATGATTGCATCCCAAGTATTTGATGGGAAATGTGAAGAGAAGGATGTAGCAGCCACTGCTCAGCTCATAACCCCTGAGGCAAGTTCTGGTGAGTGTAAGGGAAGAGTTTCTCCTCGTGGTGGATCAGGAAATAGAAAGTCTGAAGGAAGAGCTGTTGCAGTTCTTGGCTGGTTGTCTCAGTTTTAAATCACAGCTTTAACGTTTAGTGGAACACCCATGCCCACCTAAATTCTGAGACACAAGTGAGTCAAGCTCTGCCTCACTTCAGCACAAGAAGAAACATTTTTGTTCCGCTAAAATTAACTTAAATTTTATCATTCCCTTCTGTATGTCTGGCATTTCACAACAGGTCTCTTATCAAGCCATTACTCAAGAGTTTCTAAATATTCACAATCTTTCTCAAACAGATTGGGCAATTCTCCACAATAAGACAACAAAGCAAAGTTTTAAATGTGTTTCATTGTCTAGAGAGGGAATTGTTTGTGCAAGCCAATATCCTATTTTAGCCATTTGCTTATCAGCAATGTTTTCCAAAAGGTACATACAAAAATTTAAACCAAAAAGCCTAATAAAACTCATATAACCAAAATGCAAGTATATTTAATTTGGGGAACAAAGACTGTTACATTAAAAGAAGTGCCTACACTAAAACGTACCCACCTAGGTCCAGCTTAGGGGTCAGGTAAAAAAGTTGAGGGATGCTCTCTGCCATAACCAAAAGTGCTTAAACACAGGTTTACCTGTAACAGTTCAGCTGTCAGTCTGACTGGAATTTATACTGACACTGTACCGTGTTAGCATCACTTTTAAGCTGCCGAGTGCTCCCAGAGTTACATTATTTATGATGTGGAAATGGGCTTTTGGGCAAGAGATTCTGAATTGCATATTTTTGAAACTCCTGCTGCTGGCATGTAGCACATTGTAGCATTCATGCTTCACTCTCTCACACACTGAGAAACATCTTGCTTCCAAACACTCTGTTACACAAGCCTTGACAGACTCTCATTTGAACACATCAGGAAAATTAAGACCATGGTGGCAGCTCAGCTGTGTCTCAGCTGGATGATCTGGTGCTTCTCCTTTTGATGTCACTGGTCATGAAACTATGGCTTTAATTTGGGGTGTGATGGTAGTGGTTAAAGACAGAAAGCAAGCAAAGCTACACGACTTGACTTAATAAAAAGGAAGCCAAGAACTATGAAGGTTCATGAGTTGCTCTAGGGTACTCGTACGCTCCAGTGAGAAATCTGCATTACTGAACTGCTCTTAGGACTCCTGAGGGATTACAGAAAAGAAAAACCTTCTTTTAAGGATGGTTTGAAAAAATAATCAAATGCTTTTGAAGACATTAGATATTCTCATTTGATTTCCTTTCTACACAAATTCTCATTGAAAAGTAAATGATGTAAGTCACAGTAATTAAGAAATCCCAGTATAATAAGTGCATTTTAAACACTCCGCAGTATCTTATGAATTTTCTTCCTCTCTTTGGAGAGTGCATGTGAATACACCCCTTCTTGTCTTAGATCAACTTACATTGCACTCTACAAGTAATGTACACCTGAAGATGTCAACACACTTTTCCTGCCTTAATTATTTTTATTTCCCCAGAACACTCTGTGGATTAGGTTACATATTCCTTACTTTTTAACAATACCCAACTTTCTCTGTCCCTCCTGTCCACCCAAATTAGTGGCAACTACAAAGCTGTGAGAATGGTCCTGCCTGTTCACTGGGTATTCAACAGAAGTGAAATGCTTCTATATACAGTGTCATAATCCAATATCTTCCTTTGAATCCATTCCCCAGTGGGAAACTGCAATATGATGTGAGGGTTTTTTATCATTAAAACAGACAATCAGAAAATTTTAACTGCTCACATGACCTAATGGGTGATGTTGGTGTAACCATTCAGTCAAGAGTCAGCTTCTGAGGCCAGCAGAGAGGTGATCCCCTCCTCTGTCAGCTCCAGTGAGGCCACATCCAGAGTATTGTGCTCAGTTCTGGTCTCCACAGCTCAGGAGAGACAAGGAGCTACCAGAGAAGGTCCAGCAGAGGCCACAAAGATGATGAAGAGTCTGGAGCATCTCTCTAATGAGGAGAGGCTGCGGGAGCTGGGCCTGGTTAGTCCAGAGAAGGCTGAGAGGGGATCCC
This sequence comes from Dryoscopus gambensis, assembly GCA_013389985.1. Classification (NCBI taxonomy): domain Eukaryota; kingdom Metazoa; phylum Chordata; class Aves; order Passeriformes; family Malaconotidae; genus Dryoscopus; species Dryoscopus gambensis. Next base: position 50,193 of record WEIT01018213.1, read on the forward strand.
ATCAGTGTGTCCAAGTATCTCCAAGGCGGATGCCAAGATGATGGTGCCAGACCTTTTTCAGTGGCACCCTGGGACAGGACAAGGAGCAATGGCCATAAACTAAAACACAGGAAGTTCCACCTCAAAATGAGGAAAAGCTTTACGTTGAAGATGGCAGAGCACTAGGACAGGCTGTCCAGGGAGATCGTGGAGTCTCCCTCTCTGGAGACATTCAAAAGCCACCTGAATGTGTTCCTGTGTTGCTGCTCCAGGTGACCCTGCCTTGGTGGGGAGTTTGACTGGATGATCTCCAAAGATCCCTTCTAATCATGACCATCCTGTGTTTGTTTATTTTGATTGAGAGCAGAAAGAGGGCAATGAGGAATCCAAGACATTCAGTACCTTCCTAATATGTTGATTATCACAGATACATTAGTATCAATATTTTTAATGGACTATTTAAAATACAGAAAGTAAAACTCATTCTTCAACTAAAGGTTTAAAATTACTATGAATGCAGTAGATCCATCTCTAGTAATGAAGTGATTACAGTGCTGCATAAGCAAACTATAAGAGAATCTGTTGTTCAAAATGAGATTTGCTCTGTTTCCAGTGTTTATCTGGCAGTGTTTGAACAACCCACAACTTGGTGGCTTTCACTCACCTTTGCCATAGCTGAATCACCAATGGGAAAGTCCTTGAGGAACAAATTCTCAACTACATCCCTTGCAAAGCAGGTCTGTTTGCACACAGGGCAGGAAAGGATACCTGAATTTTTAAAAAAGGAAAAAAGAAATCCACCGCAAATAAAACAATGCACACCAGCCATGCGAACCAGGAAATAATATAAAAAACACTTCAGTATTGTGACTTTTTTTTATATCACGTGTGCAGTTCCAGGAAACTAAGGCATTCTTCAAGCCCTAGGTGGCTAGGCCTAGTTCAATACATAGAAAAGAAAAACAAAGCAATAAAATTCCTAGAAAAAAACACCATCCTTCAGCTGACTTATTTCAGTGTTTATTGATGGTATCTGCATGTCCAAATTCTCACCTGGCTTAGAGACAATCAAAACTGAGCTGCACTTTAAACTGTGTCCCCTTGTTACAGATCTTCTTGTGCTTTGTGAGATTTTCTGCAGTTCTAGACCAGCTTTACCCACCAGGGGTGCAGCCGAGCATAAAACACACACTGCTTAACACCAGTTTCACAGTGCAGGATGCAATCCAAGGGAAGTGACAGGGGAGTAACATGCTGCTAGCAGACGCAAGGAGCCAGAAAAAACACAAAGGATAAAACAAGTTTCATAAGGAAAATTATTATAGCAAATCCAGAGGTGGTGAAACATGATCTCCCCAGCAACATGAGCAGCAAAACCTGGCTCCACCTTCCTTAACTACTGAGCACAACTGGGGTGAATCTCAGTGTCTGCCTGGGCTGGGAACCAAGAGTTCAAGCAGGTGTCCATAACTGTACATCTGCATTTCTGCATCTCTGCTATTTCATGCCTTGACTTTTTTGGACTAGGAGCTCTATTCTATTTGGCTAGAAGCTCCAGTGTGTTGGTTTGGGGTTTTTCGTAAAAGGACACTGCATGTTTCTGGCCACATTCCTGCAAACTATTGTAGATGTACTGTAGATGAAAACAGTCCTCTAGAGATGGTGGTAGTGTGTCAGTCTATTTCACCTTAACGAGATGTGTCTTTTTATTTAATCCAAGTTTTTTCCATTCGGTTGAGAACAGAATGTCAGTGCTATGCTCACCTTGCCAAGTCATCTATTTATCATAGCTAACAACAGAATTTTCTATGACTAACTGGTTTAAACTCACTTAAAGCAAGATCAATGACAACATTCTGCTGTTCAATGTGCTTTTTTCCCTTAACTCATAATTATTTTTGCACATGGAGAGTGGCCTGTAAGTTAATTAAACCTTAAGGTGTCTATTACTCTTCATATCACACCATTATCAGAGACTCTCATGTTTTCCAGGTTCTTGGTATTAGCTGTCCCTTGGGACATGACTCCTGCAGGGGGAGAATACCAATTCTGAATGTCTCCCGATTTCAGAGCTGGGCTGCTGTAACTTTAACAGCAGCATTTTACATTGACAGGGACACACAGACCGCAAAACATTCCTACATTTCCACTTCTGACAAAAGCACTACACCATCAGATGTCTGAACACATTCGCTTCCATTCACAAATGTTTTGAAGAAACTCTGAGTTCTGGTGTGTCTCCTTTGAAGAGTATCCCTTGCTAAGAACCACTTCCATGAGGTTTAGATCATTTTTAGCCCAAATCTTGTACAAAAGCAAAAGCACAATTGTTTTCTATTTTTCAAGGTTGCACTTACAACAGAACTGTGATTTGGGGGCCCAAGCAGCAGACGTGATCTACCTAAACTATTCATTTAACTGTGCATTTCACACAGCCCTGAGTGCTCATGGAGACACAAGAAGGAACAGGCTGTACCCACAGGTGACTGTGCTACTCAGCCACGAGTCATCCCAGGGGAAAGGGCAACACAAGCAGTTTCCAGTGCTCTGCTCATCAGGCATGTAAACTGAGCCTTGTTTAAAGGTGTTCACTGGCAGGAGTTACAAAGCTGCTAAAAAATTATCTGATAAAGATGCCCACGACGGCAGAAAGCTGGAGAAGTCTTTTAAACAGTTCCTCTGCTTTGCATCCTTCATATAAGGACTACAGCTGGAAAAGTATCTGAATTACTTACAATATTTGTAGCTAATCACATCTTCACGTGCTACACCCTAGCACAACACAATTCTTTTACATTGGTGGCACTGAAACCTCTCCATGCTTTCCCAAATTACAGTGTGTGAGACTTTCAGGTGTCTGCTACCAGCTCTGCTCTCTGGAGACGTGTAAAAGCAGCAGGAGGTTAGACAAGCTCTTTTTTTGTTACACTGGCAGTGCCTCCTACTCCTTGTAAATGGTGCTTACTACAAGTTCTGGTGAATTGCAGCGCTAATTCCTGGGAGCTGAAACACTTCTCGAGTTTCCCTGCCAGCCCTGTGCAAAGTGACACAGCTAGAACAGCAGCAGGAATAAAAAGACCCATTCTGCCTGATGAGCTAGGAAGCAAGATACCTACTCTGCAAGCAGCTTCTCAAATAAGTCTCACGAGACGTGCTCTAATTCTCAGTGCAGTCAGTAGGAAACCGGCTCCTGACTTCACAGAGTCGCCTTGAGCCCTTGGAGACCTGGAATCAGTTTCTTTCTCCCGTAACAGCGTTACCAGTTCTTGATCTGGCTAACACTGAGAGAAAACCTCCCTACTGAGGGTACATAATACTCTGCAAATTGACCAAAAGGGAAATAGCCAACAGGTGACTGTCTGAAGCAAGAAACCCATGACTCTGACAGTCACTCTCTCATTTACGTGCCATATGGACAAGCACACACTAAACATTTCTGGGAACAGCTGCTTACTGGGAAACAAAGGCATGGGGCTTTGTCACAGCAAGGACAACTTCTATTGGCACACTACATAAGGTAAAAAAAGTTACTATTGAAGATATTATTTCATTATGTTCCAACACTGCTCTGTTAGTGCAGAATGTTAAATCAAATTATACCAATTGAATGATATTTCATGGAATGCTTTTTGGCCTCAGGCACCTTCACGTGAGCTTTAAATTTTGCTAATTTGTTACAAACCAGTGAAGTATGGAACACAGTGTAATTAGAATGCATTCGTTTGATACTGAGCAAGACAATCTTTAGTGTTTGTAAATTCAAAAAAAAATTAAAGAAACCTTCAATTATTTTCACACTTAGAAAACATAAATCATGCATGGATTTCAGTTCTGTACAAAAGACTGACTACCACAGACCACCAAGTACAGCTTTGATTGTGTAAATGTCAGAGTGTGTCTTAAATGTCCAAGTAACTGTAAATTATAATTATTTCAAATCTAAAACTCCCTTGAGAGGAACATAAGACATGTAGAGTCTCCAGCTTAACTTAAAAAAAAAAATTTTTAAATTTTAGAAATAGCATGACAGTTAACAGGAAAAATAATGGGACACCATGGCAATAGAGTATTGGAAGTTGTTTTCTACTCATAGGGGGCTAATCAAAACCACCTAATACTGAATTCTGTATCTAAAACTTTATTAAAAACACAGGAGACAAATTCTTATCTTGCTAAAAGAGGGATTGCCTGAGCATGGTGGCTTTGGAGATCACACTTGTTCAGCTAATTGGGCTTATTTGATACCTTTTCCACCTAATAAAAACCTGTGCTCCCTGGAAATGCCCCATCTTTTTCAATATGAATTCCCCAAAGAGTCAAAAGTTAGCTTGGCACAATAAATGCGCTACAAAATGGACTGTGAAGCAATTAACCAGAAATTAAACAAACCTTACACACATATTTGCAAACAGCCACAAGCAGCATCATGCTGTGCCTGTTCTCAGGGTGCAAACCACCAGTAAGGCACATTTTCCTGGAAACCCCTTACCTGTGCTCTGGATAAAGAGCCAGAGAGCTGCCCAGAGGGTCACCTGTTTGGGGGGACAGGTGGGTGGTAAGGACTGCACACACGGGAATTCCCCGGAGTCAGGCAGTGCCGTGGTGCAGATTGAAGTCTCTACACCTCTCCCAGGCTACCGGAGGCTGCTCCCTGTTCTTTGGCTAGGAATGCTGGCAAATCAGCAGGGAAGAAAGGTGTGCTGATCCATCACAAGGTGCAGAGTTTATTCCCTCTTGCCTTCTTTTCTTGCCCTTGCCTCTAGGATTCATTCAGGCCTCTGAAAGCTTGCCTCATTTTTATTTTTCCCAAATAAAAATCCCACAGTCAAAATGAACAGCTGTGTCCTAATTCCTTTCTTGCCTGGGTCTTCACTCAATCCTCAGAAAAGGCTGGAGCAGAAGGAAAGAGAAGAGCTTTTCCCGATGCAGGTAGCAGCACATCTTACAGTGCCATTCATTCCCACAGTAGCTTTTCCAAGACCATTCCCTAAACATTTTTCTTGCCTTCCCACCTTACCACTGCCTCCAAACAACACTGTTAATCTGTTTTAAGAACCTGTACTTTGCAGACAGCTCATTTAAATATATCATTATTAGAGCACTGTGGGTGAAGGGAAGAGTAGTCAGAAGCCCTGGGGACTCGCTGTTTGTACGTACGAGAATGATGCAATTTCTGGAGCTAAACAGCAACTCAGCCAGGATTACAGGACTCAAACAACAGTTCATGTACTAAGAGATCAGGAGCCAAATTCAGCTATGGTACAATCAGGATGCCATTATTAATACCAAAATTCCTAGAAGTAGCAAAAAGCTGACAGAGCAGTCGACACATTCTATTTTTGCATGGAAATTAAATTGGTAGGAAGGAGGTAGGAACATTTGCATAAGTTATCTTTTAGAAGTTCAGTGCCTCCTGCTGTTTAGTACTTGAAATTGATATTTATGACATCCCATTTCACTGCTAAAGAGATGACCACAAATTTAGAGAGGCTAGCAAGGATCCTAATATTGGATTTAAGCCCAGTTTCATTGTGTTGCACAGAATAAAGTCCTACTTCAGAATTATGTGCAGGTCAAACCACATATAAGCTGTTCTCAGGGTATTTGAGCTATCAGCATGTACTGAAGAATCACTAGAGACCGCATTGTATTGAACAGACCCCTACAAAGTGTCCCCACGTGAGGGATGTGGAGGAACAGTCCTGCACCTACATCCTTCCAGGGCCCCCCTCCTCCTGTAACTCCCATCCCCAGCAGGTTTGCACATCTGAACATCACCACAAAAGGCACCAGCACTAGAAAGAGATGTGTAACTCTGTGTGTGGCTGTGTTTGTGTACAGGCACCTCAGAGCCCTGAAAAGTTCCAGCAGCAGACGTTTACTTTGCTGAATTAGTTTGCAGCTCTTTTTCAGCAGCCCCCATGTCTATTTCCATTCTCACACTCCCATTACCAAGGGTAACTCGACAGAGGGTTGGGGAAAAAAATGGAATTTCAGAGGCAGTAGATCCATTAGTCAGACACAGAAGCCCAGTCTGGACACTCCAACTCCACACCTGGGATATCCAAAATCAGCTCTCAGGAAAACAACAAGGTTCTGCCTTATCCTGTTCAAGCCCCAGCTCCCCACAGGTCACATCCCTCACATCCCACAGTGCTTTTTCTGTTAATGGAAGCTGCCACACTGCATTGGACCCAGAAACAATAACACTCAGACAAAGTGTCCCTTTGTAAAAGTACAAATAAAGAAAGAACTAGAGTTTCTGAGTGCCTCCAAGGTTTTGACACCACCTATACTGCAGCAATCTAATCTGTAAGTGACCGAGCTATGGATCACTTACAGAAATCATCTCTGGACGTGCCAACTGGAACCTCTCCATCACCCATGGACACCAACTACATGAAAAGCCACAGCTCACAGTTTTGTTTCAAGGTCTTCCAGTCTGGTCAGGTTTAAACAGTAAGAACCCTCAAGCTGACTGCTTCAGAAATAAACCAATGCAGATAATTTACTTATTATTATCATGAGAATCGATTAGCATAAAGAAACAAACAGTGGAGCTACCACACACACCACATTTGTACTTGCTGTCCACATGTTGCACCTATTCCTCTGCTCTTTTTCCTCCAACAACCATCAGAATAATTATTCTCAGAGAGCATTAACTACAGCTCAAGCTGCAGGCATAATTCACACTTCCTTGGAGACCCAATTATAGGTTATAGGAAACAGCTCTGAAGACAACCTCCCACTCTACAGTTTCATATTTACATAACTAAACCCCTCATTGTTTCACTTGCCTTTTGGATCTGGCAGCCAAACAACACAGCGCAAAGAGCTGCCTAACTTTAAACCCATTTTAAGTTGACTAAATGTATGCAATACGAACAGTTCCTCTCTTTAGAATAACCTTTCTACTTCCCTTTTTAGAAGTAAAACATGCACTTGGTGCTAAGTGGCTCTAATTAAAGCAAAAGGGTGTTCTCCTTCAGAATTAACAGACCGTTGCAGTTAATTGCAGAACTCATTGCAGTGCCTGAGTTGCCTTATGTGAGCGCACCAAAACAAGGTTATTGGATATCCTGGAGACACCACAGCTGTACCAAGGCAGCCAAACTGCCTCGCTGTAAACTAAACTGTGGTTTAAAGAACTCCATCACGTTTTTTGCTTGTCTGTTTATTTTTTAGTATTTAAATACAGGCTGAATACAAGCTAAGGCACTGTGTGCTGACACCTGGAGCCTCCTGAAGCCAGTGCACCACACTTCCTACGCCAAGACTTCATACTGAAGGCAAGCCTAGAGCTCAATCCCTTTCCTGAAATAAACCCCCCTGAGGATGTCTCTGACCAACACCTTGCTGACTTTTGGACGTGCCTCACTAACAAGTGTTAACAATTAGGGATCCAGAGTTACATATATATATAAAATAAAATATNGCACATTTGCGCCCTTTAAAAGTCTGGTTCTCTCTTGTTTTTACCCAATCTGTTTGCATGTCTCTAATATACATCCCTATTATATATCCTGGCATTAAGTAAACACAACACAAGCATGGACAGCTTTTAACTTATGCAGAGAATATGGATAGAAATTATGCAGCTATTTTCCAGGATTTTTGTTATCCAGCCCAGAGAAGTACAAAAGGGGGAAGAACATTTAAAAAATGAAATTGCAGAAAGTAATAGCTCAACAGACAATTTCAATACAAAAACGTAATACAGTGAAATCCATCACTTCACAAAGCAATTTACAAAACTGAGCAACTACTAATAACGTTTTACTTTACATGTCAGGCCAGTTGCCCACTTTGGTCACAGAATGTTAAGAATACCAGGGCTTGTAACAGCTAGCAGAAATCTGCAAGGTGTGCGAGTACATCATTTCTGATCTGCCTTGTTCTCAGGGGTCCTGACTGCGATTGAGCAGCAATTACCCGTGATTTTTCTTTTCTTTAAGGAAAGTAAAAAACAACAAGCCCTTTAGCTGAGACAGTCTTGCAAAAACATGAAGTTCTCACAACAATGCACCCTCACTACTCTTCTTTGACCACTTTCAGACCACTTTCAGAAAAACCAGAATGGTGATATTTAAAGCACTAAATCATTTTATATCTTGAACAGCTTAGAGGGAGGAAGCTTCGCAGATGTGGGGTGATTTATTTTGGCATCCACCTCCAGTTCAGGGAGAAGGGATAAATACAGGAACCTGGGTGAATCTGGTTTTGAAATTCAGAGAAAGAGGCAGACCCAAGGAAGCAGAAACAAATATTGTACCACAAGTAGCAATTCACACAGGTTGGAGCCTGGGAAAGTCCTCATCTGAGACATTTCCATCTCTTTCATCAAAAGATGTGAGAACTTTCTCTTTTTCTTACCCAAGCCCTCTCTTGAAAATTATTCATTCCCATGCAGTAAACAGACTGGAAGCACATAAACATGCAGGTCTGCAGGGGAGGAGAACGTGAATCCTCTGTTACAGGAAGAAAAGGAATAAAAATAGGAAAGAAATACTGGCCTGCAAAAAAAGAAGGGGAAAAAAAAAAAACCAGAAAAGAAAGACTGAGAATCTAAAAGTTCCCTCCCTAGATAAAGCATATGTAGGAGCCAAACTCACAAAGATAACTTTCTTTTTACACTCAAATTACTCCCAAACTCTCAGTTCTCACATCTGTGGATAAATTCTGATGCCTGTGCAGCTTTTCCATAGGAGCTCTTGCTGCTATCCCAGGGCATTCATTCATCACCTTAAACATACAGGAGTAAAAGTAAGTTCCAACACGAACCCCCATCAAGTGTCAGGATCCCTAACCTTCAGCTTCTCAGCAATTTCAGTACAAAACAATACACTAGAAAAGAGCTTTGTGTTAGCAGAGTACCACTTGTAGTAAAGCACACAGAAACCTGCACATTCAAATGTTCTTTTTGTGACAAATGTCAGAATGACTTCACTCGCAAACACATTCATTTTTCCCATCCTTACCGTTTGCTTGAGGAACTTAAAGCAAGTAAGGAACACGTTTTCCTTCCAGGCAATATTTTATATTTACTCAGCTAAAATGGTTTAGCACTTGCACTTACAGTTTATCACTGGCACCTATATCTGATCAAACTGAAAGGTAACACTGAAAACTGGAATTGTACTGCCCATAACTCAGCAATCAGCGCAGATAAGATAAGCAACATTTAACGCCATGCCATCAGAAGAGCTCACAAATTCATCCTGCCTGACCTATGGTGGCTGCAGTTTCAGTCATTGACTTAATTAAGAGACACAGATGTTTTGGTTTTGCTGCTTTCCTTGCTCATAGATTAACTGAGTCTCTGCACCTGCTGTCTCACTTCATTTACTGGGTCATCACTGTTCATTATTTCTTTTCTCCAGTCTTGCTCTTTCCCACAGCAGTTCTCTATCTACACAAGAACGAAGAAGTAAACAGAGAAACTTCAGGAATACAGAAATAAACTAGAATTTATTCCATTTTGCTTTAGACAAACAATTCCTGATCCACTTGAATTCCTGATTCCAGCTTATAGAAATATCCAGTATTTTAACAACTCATAAGAACCTCTAGCTGCCCTTCATCCAAGATCAGCAAATGGTAGAAATACACTTTTACACTTGGTAAACAGAAAGAAGGAGGAGAGGAATGGCTGAGATGTCAAATGAGGATACATAAAAAGTAATGGAGTGCTTTTTTCAACAGTGTTTTATTACAGAGAGGTCCCTCAGACTTTAGGCCTACTATGACTGAGCATTAAAATTTTTAAGGAGACATTACTTGAAATGACTGCCTTGCTCTCTTTCTCTCCTTCTCCTACCCTCATATCTTTCTCTGTCTGTACCCTACACATGAATAGCCTTTTTCCCTTGCCTTTTCCTTTAGCTTTTGTGTTCTGCTAGCCTTCCAATAGCAACCTCAACACTGATTCCATTTGTTCTCAAACATGAACTAGTCTGGTTTATGTCATCTCATCAATTCTAATCACCGTCACCTCAGGGAAGGTATCTTCTCTTCCTACACATTTCTAAAATCTGCTGTGGAAGAGATAATAAATGATGCCTCTTACCCAACTAAAGTTCAAATATTGTGAAAATACAAGTTATCTATATACCTTTGCTCTTCTTATAAATTAGTAGTGAGTCCGGAATGCTTCCCCATGGCAATTAAGACTCATTCAGTTAAAATTACTATAGTTTGTCATCTAGGTTGTACTCCAAAAAAAGTTACACATTTTCCGTTAATATCACTACCAAAAACTGAACAAATAACTTCAGGATTTCAAAAGGCACAGCCAGAAATCCTTCTCATCCTCACTAGTTTACTCAGCTTGTTAGGGTGAGTTACAGCCACAAGGGTTCAGGTAGAGTGAAACAACATTCACAGTGAGATAAGGGGTTCAGTGCACCAGAACACACATACTGTAATAACAATTATTATGATCTCTGTTAGAAACAAAGAACTGGATGTTTTTGTGTTGTTGCGGGGGAGGCACTGAAGGAGGGGGTGAAGGAAGACCAAAACTATCGCCACAGCCACAGACCATAGAAAGGTCCAGCATGTCAAAAAGATTGCAAAATGGATTTGGTCTGGAAGCTATCTTGTAGCATTTATTCATTTATTAAGGTAAGAAAAACAAATATTCATAATGTCAACTTGATAAGTGAAACATTCAGCCCATTTGGAAAAATGTTAAAATGTTGCCTGTGTCATTTCTCTTCAAAACACTGCTGTTGGATGAAAAACATAAGGAAGGAAGTTTGTTCCCAATCTACTCTCTGCCCATGCAAACCTTGACTCTCCCAGTTTATCAATTTAAGGTAGTGCTGCAGAAGAAGGGGCTTCCAAAAGTACTTCTCAATCCATCTCTTTTTATAATACAGTATTGCAAAGAGCACAAGCCAGAGATTTTTAAGTGTTACCTTCATAGAGGACTTCATACTCAGTGGGAATACAGCTGTATCCTTGAATCAGATCCGGAAGGCAGTCCTTACAGAAGGAATGGAGGCAGGGCAGCATTCTGGGTTCCCTCCTCCGCAGGTCCCACTTGCACACCAAGCAATTCCTCAGCAGATCCAGGGTCTCCATTCCTGCTGGCTGAAGTGTGGCCCCAAAAACACGAAGAGTCACAAAATGGCTCATGACAAGCCCTGCACCTCACAAAACACTTGATCACTCAAGCGCAAACCAGAGGGCAACACAGGATGCACGACCAAATAAACAACATTCATTTAGCCCCTGTGAAAAAAGAAGTTTCTTGCAGCTGAAAATCACATACCTGCTTTACAGAGGAGAATATCTTTGCAAATTGTTGTGCAGGAAAGTGTGGTTTAAGGTTTACAAACCATGATCCCGCTATCTCTCTAGTATTTGCAACTTCTGTAAAAACTGAATTAATCTGTTCTATTGATCTACTTACAAAGCTGAATTGTCACACGCTGTACATTTCCTGTTAGAAGCACTGAAACTGTGCAATTACAATGATGAGATTCTCCGACTGCCTTTACAATTTCACTCAAATATTTTACAGTTTTCAGGTAAAGAAAATAATACCCATACATCTATCATTTCAGCAATGCACATTAGAAAGCTGCCTTGAAAAAAGTACAGCAGCTGCAGACAATCTTCTTTCTAGAAAATGCACTTCGCAGTAATCAAATTTGGATTATCAAGATGACCATACATCAGATTATAGACCAAACCTGAGCTTCCCAGTGTTCCTCCCACCAGCCTAAGCTCCCCAAGGTCAACTGAGAATTTTGCAGTTCATATTTCATCTGCAGTTCTGAGAATTTGAGGGATGTTGATCAGATAGACTGCAACAGGCAACTCCTGCAAGTTGTATCAGAGGAGAAAAAGCAAATAAAGCCTCATTTCCTCTGGAGTCACTCTTCCAGCTGATCCAACCTCCTGGGACCAGAGTCCCATGTAGCTGCTAATTGCCCTGGCATGGTGGCCCTGCTACCAGGATGTGACTGAAGCTGCAATCTCCAGATTTCCCCAGCACAGAAGAGCAGCAGCTCTAACCTCAGGGCTGTCTGTTCTCCCGAGGGATTCTGTCTTCAGGTGGATTCCAGTGGAAATGGTTAGTAAGTGGCTCTGGGTTTGGGGTTTTATTCTGCAATGCAAAAAAATTATGAATGTCTCAGAAATTAACAACCAGTAGTTTTTTTAAGTGTTGTGTCCTGAAGTCATTGGTATTTAAAATATTTTAGAGGAAAAAATGGCCCCTGTGTTAAAAAGTCTGCATCCTACTTCATACCCAAGACCCATTCAACTAGGTAAATGTCCACCATCTTGACTGACAAATTACTTGGATGAATTCAAACCTACCACTAAAACTTCATATTCTAATTCCAAAACCAGAGGTCCCTTTGGAAATGAGCTGTGCCAGTTGGGCCAGTGGTTTAACTAACATTTTATCAGTGCCTGTTACACGAGCTTACTTTTTACAGTGCATCTTCCTCAACCATCTATCAGAGGTAAGAGCAGTACAGTGCCTCAGCTCACTCCATCTCTGTAATTTCTTGCAGCTCCTGTTGCTAAGACAAAGTAGCACCTACAAAAACATGTAATTTCTGCAGTAGGAAGTTGAGGTCTGAAACTACCACAGTGTTGACAGAGAGAAACCACAGCCCAAAGCATCCATGCACAGAGAATCAGTGCAAACAAAGCCTGATACTGGGAAATGCCCTGTCACCTTAAAAGCCAAATCTGGGGCTGGATGAGCAGCAGCAGGTTACCGCAAATTTCAAGGTATGCCTTTTGAGCAACATACAAAACTGTGTAGAATTTTTTTTGGTAGGAAGAATGAGAGTGATTAAAATGTGTTTAAAATTTTGTTCTGAGGCAGATATGCAAAGTAGTCGGGCAGTTGGAAGAGAAGGCTGATGTACGTAATGAGCTACAAGGCGGCCTGGAAAGAGAATCCAGGGAATTACAGGCCTGACTTTGGTGCTGGGGAAGGTCATGGTGGAGATCCTCTCGAGCACCATCAAGGGGCACTTGTGCAATAACCAGGGCACCGGACCCAGTCTCTGTGGGTTCATGAAAGGCAGGTCCTGCTTGACCAACCTGTTCTCCTTCTCTGACCAGGAGACCCCCTCAGCGGACGGGGGAAAGGCTGCTGCTGTTGCCTGCCTGGACTTCAGTAAGCCTTTGACCCCACTTCCCACACATTCTCCTGGAGAAACTGGCTGCTCATGGCTTGGAGGGGAGCACTGCTCACTGAAGAACTGGCTGGATGGCTGGGCCCAGAGTGGTGCTGGATGGAGCTGCATCCAGCATCACTTCTTAGGAAAGAGCAGTCCCAGGAGCCAGGGAGAGACAGGTCTCATGCCCTTACCTCCTTGGTTTGGAACAAACTGTTCATTTACATCACAGCTGTTCACCAGTAGCAGTACCCCTGGCTAAGAGCAACTATTTTATAAATGGAATGCACGTCAACTTCACCCTAAAAGCCCTGTAAATTAAATTATTGCCAAACACTAAGTTAGAAGTTGATTAACTAGAATTCTATCACACACTAGAGGGTAATTTGCAACTATCAACAGTAATTCAGCAGTGAGCATAAACTGAGCTAGTGTTTAGAGATTTTTGGTTTGACACTTAAAAACCAGCTCACTGGCTTTAGTTACTTGATTTTTTACCATGAAATCCTGCTTGGGCATGCAGGGCCAAGCCTTGCAGACACCAGAAGTCTTAATTTGATGTTACAACCAAGGCAGGATTATTTTAGGTAGTGGTTTTAAACCCAATACATCAGAACTTCACACACAGCAGTTCCAGAGCTGTGCCATGGCTTTGGCAGCTTAAGGAAGGTTGAGGATAGCTGGCAGCATCCGTGTCCCACACCTGGGAACTGCAGGAATTGCATACCCAACCTGGGAGGGCAGAGATTGCAAATATTAATGAGCACTTACTGGTACACTACTAAAACCTTGCATTTCTTTGTCCACACTCCTGCTGCTCCATTCCCACAGGCCAAGGCACAACCCCCAGAGACCTCCCCTGGATGTCACTTTAGGGTACAAGAATCCCCAAGTCTCCTTTTGGCAGACAGCTAGAGAGGATCACCAGCAAAAGAGCAGCACAAATACAGAACCTATTTTGTGATCCTGTGAAGACAAAACGACGAGGTATCTGCACATGGCAGGTACCAAACACTGTGGGGAGGCAATTTCACAATAAAGTGAGAAGCAGTCAAACCACTGATCAAAAACTCCCAGAAATAACTGAGCAAGTAAGACTGAAGTGCGAACTGTCTGGACATGTCAGGAAAGAAAAATCAGAACAACCCAAACTTCTGTAAATCAGCTCATTTTATGCGTTGTGTTTATTCAAAAAATTTGAATAAAACAAAAACTTTTATGCCACAAGCACACAGGCACCACCAACTTCCTTGATCTTCTCCTCTGCTCTTCTACTGAAGAACTTTGCTTTCACAATGACAGGCTGCTTGGGCAGCTTCCCCTTGCCCAGCACTTTGTAGTAGCCCTAGAAAGATTTAAAAAAGAAGTTCAGTGTTTGTAATCAGCTTGCAGGCTCCTACATTCAGGCCTGTTAGCACACACCAGTTAAAAACAAAACCATGATCACCATGGCCTTATCCGGTCAATTCATTACACGGAAGGACAATCACGACATGAAGCCCATTCACTCCACAGCTGCTGAAGTCACTGCTGCTGAGAAGTGGGGCCCAAGTGGCCGACACAGGTGCTTGATTTGGGAGGCAGAACATCAGCACGTGGCAGAGCAGTGTCCCTGATTCGGTGGCTGGCTGAGACACAGGACATCACAGCCAGTGAATATGGACCAGGTGTTTCTGTCCGAGAACTATAGCACACCAAGACAACCAACATGTGGAGATGTGACTCTAGTCTCGAGGGTGGACAAGTGAGAACAGTTCCACCAGGGTTTTGTACATGCCTTCACAACATTTCAGACAAGCCATCTTTCACCATCCACCCAAAGGAGGGCGGTGCCTGTCCACAAACACACACCAGTATGAGGAAAAGCTCTTACAGGGAAAAACGTTCACAGGCTAAGTGCCTCTGGAACTACTTACAGCCCAAAAGATCTGTCCTGAGAACCTCTGAGCACTAAAGCACTGG
Source organism: Dryoscopus gambensis (assembly GCA_013389985.1). Classification (NCBI taxonomy): domain Eukaryota; kingdom Metazoa; phylum Chordata; class Aves; order Passeriformes; family Malaconotidae; genus Dryoscopus; species Dryoscopus gambensis. The sequence goes on from WEIT01018213.1 coordinate 65,285, forward strand.
AGCTTATTTGCAGCTCAGCACTTCCCCGGTGGGACAGGGAAAGCTCAGCCACTCATGGGAGAGCAGGAATGCCAGGGCTGAGTGCGAGCAGGAACTCACCGAGCGCACGACGTCAATGACCGGGGCCAGTCCGGCCTCGTTCTTGGCGTAGTTGAGCCTCGTCTGTTCACTGACCAGTGTCCACAGCTTGTCCAGGTTCACGGTGGGACAGAACTTCTGGTTCCTCTTCAAGTGATAGTGTCTCATGCCTACTTTTCCAAAGTAACCAGGGTGACTGTGGAAGAAACACATTCCACATTAGATCACATTTTTAGTTCATCCTGAACAAGCAGGACTAAAACTAACACTGAAACAAGCATTTGACATGATGAACACAATCAAAGCGTCACATTACATCCTTGTTCACATTAATACATGTAGGGTTTATCCGTAATAATGATTAGCATCCAAACTCACAAAAAATTACTGTAAGTGTTTCTTCTCCCTTGAACTCACAACTCACTCCCCCTCACTGGTGAGTTTGTATTTCCAGGGAAGCCCCAGCTCCATGAAGCCAGGGAGGGCTGCCGTGCCTGGGGAGTTTTGGCACAGCTGTCACTAACCCGGTGACTGACTGAGCCAGGAATGGCACAGCCAGTGAATAGAGATTAGTGGTTCCTGTCCGAGGACTCCAGCACACCAGGGCCACAGGCAGTGCCCAGATGTGACTCTATAGTCTCGGGAATCAGACGACATCCCTCACCTTCCCAGCATGCAGATAACAGGGTGAGTTTGGATTTACCATCACATTCTGAATTTGCTGAGTGGGCACTGTTAAGCAGGGACCACACTGTAACGGGAAAATTTGGTTTTGGTGGCAAATTTAGCTAATGCTGCACTGAACACCAAGATGCCAAGTGAAAAGACCTTTGATTTTAGCGTAAGTGGGGACTTGAGCAGCTGTAATACCACACTTCCCATTAAAGGAAAAAAAACATGTAGGATTGCAGGACAGTTTGTTTATTCACATATGAAAGTTAGCTGCTTCTACTTCAGGAGCGTGCATGTTACTAGTAGGTATTTAGAACATTAGCTTACTATTTATCAAAGTTAATCCTGTGATGGTGCAAACCACCAGCATTACCACGTCCTCCAGGATGCTTCCTGTGTTTGCCTGAGAAGAAAAGTTTTAAGTTTGTTACATTAATATTACACAAAATACTTAAGAGATACCTTCAATACCAAATTAAACTAATTAAACGAGTTATTCTATCTCGTGGTGTAACAAGGTGGGAACGGATAGAGTTGGAAGAGAGACTGCAATGCCCTGTAAGTTTGAGATGTCGCATATTCAGCACTGATCGGCTGAGCACTGCTGAAGTTCCAAACGCACGGAGTCTAAAACGTGCAAGCCTTGATCAGGCCATCACCGTGGCAGCCGCCCCCGCCCGCCGCGGCCTTCAGCACTGCTCGGTACCTCCCACAGTGCAGGCGGGCCCCTGCACCCACAGCCCCATTTTTCTGAGATCCAGGAGGAGCAGCAGCATCCCCTCAGTGCCGGGGAAGCCCCGGCGGGGCCGCGCCTCCGAAGCGCCCCAGCCCACCCGCGGCCGCCTCTGCACTCACCCACGCGGCCGTGGCCGTGGCT
>WEIT01018213.1:66955-114999 GCA_013389985.1 Dryoscopus gambensis
GGTCGGGGTCGGGGTTCGGGTCCCGGTCCCCATCCCACCCCATCCCCTCCCGGCCCGGACGCAGCTCCCACCATCTTGTCGGCGTGCGCGAGGGAGAGAAAGGGCGCAGCTCTCGCGAGAGCGGGCAAAGCCGCGGGGGGCGGGCGGGCGAGGCCGAGATCTCGCGAGGCTTCGCTGAGGCGGGAAGGACGGGGCGGAGCTCTGAGGGGCCGGGCCGCTCTGGCCGTAGCCGGGCAGTTCCTTCTCATTTCCCGCCACGGAAATGCAGCATTTTGACCAGAATTTAGGAAAATTTGCACGTTTGGTCACTTTATTAAACATCCATAGCAATGGGAAAATGAACACTACGTTACACACAATTATTTACCACAATGGAGTGTGAATTCCTGGAGTGTTACTGTTTCTTAAACTTGGTTTCTAGGGTTTTTTTAATGGATTTCGTACTGATAAGATTTTAAACAAAACTTCACCAATTTTAAACAGAGGTCTCAGTACTGAATTTATTTTTCTTTAGAATTTCCCTTAACGCTGTGTTAACATTATGCTCCATGCTCAGGAACACCATTAGTTTTAACAACGAATTTAGTAGGGAAAATAATGCACTCCTTGGTTTTTGTTCATCTGACTCTTTCAAACACAGACCGCCAAGGATTGTTCTATACAGCTGTAGCGTGAGGATCAAGAAGGCACCTACAGCCTTTTTGGGACATGATCTCACCTTGTCCAGTACTATCCTCTGATTTACATTACAACAGCAGGAACATGCTGATGGATAATAAAAAGTTTAAGAGCTTCCTTCTTAAAGGAAGTGCAAATGGAGGAAAGTGCAAATGGAGGAAAACAGCTTTGGCGCAGGAGATGGGTTTTACAGCACCACATTCTTGTACATGAGCATTCTGTGGCTTTGTCTTGCCTTTGCAGTAACTCCACAGCACGTCCTGATAGTTTTATACATCATTTTCTTACGAGAAATAAGGATGTCCCCCTATATTTACTAGCAGCTGTTGTTTATAAGAAGGCCAGAAGCCACCCATACAAGTGACATTATTCCTTCCACTCTGAAGAATTACATCTAGGAGTCATTCTGGAACTTGGAGCATATTACAGAGTAAAACTAATGGAAGTTACCAGTTGTGATGACATATCATATCCCCTGAGTCAAAAAGCACCTGGTATTTTACAGACATTTCACGTACATTTAAGAAGCTTTTGTGTATTCTCAGGTGTGAGGGAGATAATTGAAAAAGGAAACGACTTCACCTTTTTAGTGAATAGCCCCTCAAATTGCTCTATGAGGCTGATAGCAAACCAGAACCACTGTCAGGTTAGGAATTGCGCAAGCCTCAAGTCGATCTAACTACAGCAATCATGCTGCAAATGGCAAAAAAAAAGCGTGGCAGGTTTCCTTTAAAGGTAGGAGGCTTTAGCTAATTTTCATTATCTGTCAGACTTGCAACATATTCAAGCATTTCTTCTTCGGACTATGGGAAAACTTACAGAACTTCAACAGGAGTTCTGTTTCCAGGTCAAGGATGAATGTGACCCTTGAGCACCATGCACAGTTCAGGAGCAGTACCTGTGATACAATGATAAAATACTTCGCTGCTAACCCATGCAAAAATGCTGTAACAGATGCTTCTGTTAATTTTTTTTTAAAGGGATAGAAAATTCTTTGTCTTAGCCCTGGTGAAAAACACTGAAGAAACCCCAAACTACATGTAATGAGATAGCAAACCTAGCAAGAGACAGGATTGTAATAACCACTTTACATTTTAATTACAAATCTATTTAAAAATGACAGGCAAGTTGCTGGGTTTGTACGTGCTCCACATGAGGAACTGCAGAGGTGTGCAATGAATATAAACAAGCAGGTCTATTTACAGAGTTTATTAGGATCCATACATACATACATTAGGAAAGGCTGTACTGTACCTACTCGCTGCAGCTTGGATGTCAGAGAGCTGAGATCTCCCCAGGCCTACCGGTCTTAGTGCAGAATGGGTTACAAGGAGTTTACTGACCAGAGTTCAAACCAAGTGGAGGTTTTGCAGTGTGAACCAAGTACCTTATTAACAAGTTACTTTGTTATTTCTCCTTTAAAATTAATAGAAGGAAACAAACAGACAAGCGCCTGTGCCGCACGAGAGCGGCCCCGTGCGTACAACCTCTCCCACGTACCCGAGCTCATTCACCCGCAGTGTTCAGGCATCAAACATCCCTTGAAGTCAGTGGTTCTGCTGAGACAGTCAGCTGCACATTATCAGCTACTCATTTTTGCACCAAGCATAACTCAACTCATACTAAAGAATAAAACAAGCACCTGTTATTCTCAGGAATATACAAATATTTACCACAGTTTTCTCGCTCATTACAAAATCAGTTACAAAAGCTTACAGCACATTATGTACAAACTCTACCCAAATCCATGGAGGAGCCAGCACGTGGCAAACTGACAGCATCAGTCATCGCCCGGAGCTGCCGTCAGCTCACTCCGCTCTCCTCCCGCTCCGCACTCTGCAACACCGCAGGTGTCTCGCGCAGTGCCATAAATAGTCTTTGGGTTGGTGTTTCAGCAGGAAGGAGCTAGTTCTTCTTGTGAAGGAACTTCATCTTGTTACCTAAAGGAAGCACACTGTCAGTCTCTAGCAGATACCGCAAGTCAATCAAAAGTGACAGCAAATGGGTCTAACTTGTAATGTCATTGCTGTGGGGTAACCCTTCTACCCAGCACCAGCAGGGAGAGCTGAGTTACAGAACACCGACCGACTGCTCAGACACCTTCCTGTTCCACTCCTTGATTATGGTTTGGTTCCCCCATCGCCAGGCAAAAGTGAAAGTGTTAACAAAGATCATAATTAAATCTGGTTTTATCACCTTTAACCATGTTTTATTTCCCTTTTTGTGTTTCCTATCACGCTAAAACCGCTTGACTACCTCATTTCACTTCGGGTAAGGCTTTTTTAAATTTAAAAAAAAAAAAATCAAAACCCACCACCACCATGAAAACTCATTTCGGAAATAACTTCTAAAGGTTTTCCTCACCTAGGCCTCGCAGGAATTTGTTTACTCCACTTTGTTCCGTGTCCGGCAGCTCTTCCAAATACTGTTCCACCCTCTGCTCGAAGAGCCCTGCGGCAGAGGGAGACAAGGGCGCTGGTGTGAGCCGTGCCCGGCGGGGCCGCATCCCGCGCTGCCCGCGCCCGGCCCCGACCNGCAGGGACGCGTTTCCGCTTTCCCGGCGAGCGCAGGGGAATGCACATGGCCGCTATCTGCAGGACCCGAGCGGAACGGCGAAACTCGCACCGCAGGGGAGACACCCACCCTTACCTTTTGCCCTGCATTTCCTCAGCTCTCTGTCCTGGATGAAGCCAGCAAACATTTGGGATTCCATGAAAACTTCCAAGAAGCGGCGGATACTCTTGGAGGCCACAGATTTACGGAAAGCCTCCCTTTGGAAGGCACGCTCTCCTTTTTCATTCTGGGTTAGGAACAGGGAATAATGGCCAACTGTCTCCACAAAGAATCGGATAAAAACCTCAGACACTAATCCATTCAGGGTGTTACATTCTGCAAAATAAGGCGGCAATAAGACACCAAAATCAGCTGCTACCAGACCTGTCAGCATTATCCCCACAGGGCCAGGTTGAGCATCTCCCGGTGCCCTGAAGCTGTGCTAACAACTGGCAGGAGTTGCAGCGGCTCCCTGCACACCTGGATGCACGTGGAGAGGGTGGCAGTGCCATAACCACGAGCGCCAGTCTGCAGAATTGGTGTTCCGTGACCAAGAGTCAACGAGAAGGACAAATCCTCAGGAAACGGCTCAGAAAATTAAACATTGGATGGGTGTTTCATCAAAATTATACCTCTTATATTCACTCCTGAGCAAGTTCTCTTCAGAAACTTCTGAATGACTCAGCATTGAAATATTTTTCCCTGAGCATAATAAGCCTGTACCAAAAACTGATGAAAAATGGTCTGTTGCAGAATTTGGGTTTTCATCGTTTCTGAGATGTTAGAACAGTTTTACATATGTAATACATATGACTAGAAATAAATTTCAAAAACTGAATAGGGGCCTGTTTCATACCTTTTAACCACAGGAATCTCAGTTCACCCTGGGCTGTTTTTATCACTGCTGAAGAGAAATATGAACCTTCAGAGGCAACTCAACCCATCTTGCGCTAAAACTCCTTTCTGGTGATACCTGCTTCTCTCCCCTGAAAATACCGAATGCCAAGACCAACGCCAAACTCAGACACACCCCTAAGCCTGGAGCATTATCTGGATTGAGTTAGGGCCAAGTTAACTGCAGAGCTCTGAGCAAAGGTTCAGAGGGACTCACAGGAGTCCATGTCATTTAGAAAGAAATTAAAGTAAGTCACGGGTGAGGTATTACTGTGGGTTGATGCAGTCAGTCTCATTCCCTGCATGCTCAGAGACAACCTTTGATGTCACCAAAGGTATTTGAAACCTCAAGTCCCATTTTTCTTTCTCCTGCATGGAAAGTCACAATTCTACCTACATTTGTTTACACAAGTCCCTGTTTCCAAATGAACTTACCATCATCTGAATCACTATCTGAATCCTGATTTATCAGTTCATTCTTTCTCTCTAGAGCCTGCTCCAGAGCAGCCTGCAATTTTCTAGGTAATAGTGTGTCTTCATCATCCATCTGATAGAGGAAAAAAGAAAATCTTTAAGCCACATTCATCTCTGTAGGAAAGACAGCAAATACTTTCAGAAGGTTTAAAATTCAGATGAGAAATATTTGTATCTTCTGCTGTCATGGCTACATAGATAAAATCATGAAAATCTATGTGCAACAGACAAATACTCCTAAACAAAATGTCTTGTCACTCTTAATAAGATTGAAGTCAGGAATGATAATCCAAAGAACAGGTAAACACGGAACGTGGAATCAGCTCTTTACATGACAGAGAGTCCAAACTAAATACATGTCATGTGAAGCATTGCTAGGTGTACACACAGCTGCTGTAGGTGGTTTTAGGCAGCTCCTTTCATCCTTGGCAGTTGTTTTTACTGTTTTGCAGTTTCCCTTGTTTTTTGGGTCTTGCCCTGTTGCCCTCTTCATCTTATTTAATGTTTGTTCAGCAGAAGCCAAGGAGACACAGGAGCCTTAGCTCTGCAGCCACTGCTCATCAGCCATAGCCAGGGAATCGTACACAAAAGTTTCTTCGACCAGCCTGCACATTGTTGTTCTTGAAATTATTTAGTACCACATGACTGTCAGGAGATGGTGATCCCCCATCTCCCTGCTTACAAGGCTCCTGCTTTTCCTACCACATTAAACTATTCTCCAACTTTGTGCTCTCACTCAGGAACTTTCTTTGCAATTGTTGTCCCTTTCACCTCCAGCAGCGAGAGTTTTCTTGCTAAGGTGATGTTACTATCTTTGGATGTTTTCTCTCCACTGTGAATACAGTTCTTGATTCCTTCTGACAGTCTCAGCCTCAATCCCTTCTGCCTACCTGAGAAGTTCTTATTTGCAGGTGCAACAGAAAATGAGAACTTTTTTTTCCCTTTGCACACACAGTTCCTGCCAAATCTCTTTGATCAGAGAAACCCAATCATAGTATAGGAGTAAACAGCTTGCTAGACTGCATGGCAGCATTCTGAGCCGTACTTTACCTGTCTGATGAATCGATCAGACCCCAGGTTAACCATCAAAGCCTAAAGAAAAGAAAACACTGCAGTGAAATACACCTGAAGATACAGAAAACATTCATTTGTTCGTTGCTTTTTAATAGCAAAAGATCATCTACTGAACAAGCCTCCACAAGAATCAAATTCCTACTGTGAAACAAGAGGCTGTGTGCTTTATGAAACAACATGAAGGTATTCTTTAGAGCTAAAAATTTAATTTAACATAGATACAACAGATCTCTAGATTAATATACTTTAATATACTAGATTAATATTTTAAAAAAAGCTAAAAGGGTTTTTTTCTTAAATCTACGCAAGTTATTGCTAATAATTTTTGTTAACATGGAGTTGAAAAATGTGTCAGAGGGGTTTAAAGAAAACAGCGTCACTGGGGGCAGCAAGGCTTCCGAAGGGCTTCCAAGCATAACAAAGCAGCACAGCTGAGAGGTGGAGCTGGGAGGATGTGGAAGAGCAATGTTAAGAAAGTGGAAGGAAAACGGAGCAGAGATTTACATAGGCCAGAGGCACACAGGGCCTTGGAAGTGAGCGCAAGAAAATTCCTTAGAAAAATGACAGGAATCTAATAGGAGCAAGAGAGAAGAATATGCCCTTGAGTACTTTTGTGGTATTTACTGGAAGAGCTGATGAAGTGCAACTGTCATTTGATTTCCAATATAGTATCAACAAAATCTTAGAAGTTAAAATTGTTAATGGTTTTGTTTCCTGTGTGGGCTATGCACAATTTCCATTAGGATTAAAGCATGTCATAGCAGATGGCTTCCTCTTGTTCCAGAACAAATCAGTGCATTTACAACCTACCTACTTGGGACTAGGTAAACATTCACCTGTCTCTGTCAAGGTGCCAGTTATGGAACTGGGGCAGAATAAAAGAGAAGAGTAAAGCTACTGCTGCAGTTTTGCCAGGAGGCAGTTGCCCATGAGAATCAGGCAAAGAAACAAAGAGGCAGATTAAAAATTAAACATGTGAGGGTTTATGTGCCAATGGCAGCCCTCTCCTGGGAGAGGCCAGCTTTACTCCAGGTAAACAGTTGTGGGTGGCAGCTCCTACCTCCTCTACAGGCAGGTCCTTGAGTTTGGGCAGAGAGCTGGAGAGCAGTCCCACCAGGAAGGGGGTAGGGCAGCACACGATGTCAATCATGGATGAGGGCAGGACAGGAATGAAGGTGTGCTGCCAGGAGAAGGGGTACAGCAGAGCCACTACGGCGTGGGAGCAGCTCGACAGGGTGCTGGGGAGAGAGGAACAACCAGGTTAGCAAAGGCTTTTCTTGGTTCAGAACACCTTCCACCTGCTGAGAGACTCAGCCTGTTGAAATACAAGTGCCCATCTCTGTCACTTCTGACTTCAGACAGCCTTGGTCCCCTTCCAGTCCCTCTCTGTACTGTGCAGTGTGGTAGTTCACAGGAGACTTCAACTAAAGGTAAAAAATTCGAATACATTTGCTCTGTAGCAGTCAGGAGATGATTTGATCTAGGAGACAAGATTCAGCCACTTTGAACAATGCTTAAAATCCAAAAGCAACTTTAGATCTTGGCTGTTATGACCACATCAGTAGCAAAAATGCATAACAGTAATGTTCTTAAGTCAAGAACTAATTCAGGAACAAAGGAAAATGAAAAGTAAAATAAAATTGAAATAAAAATCCTCAAGAAAAACTCTACCAAATCAGATATAAAAAGCCCCCAACAATCAATACTTATTCCAAAGGAAAGCTGGTAAAAGCAAAACGCTTTTCAAATATTGTGTATTTTTTTGACAACAGCATATTTTTATTATAATACATTTTAAAGGGCTTATTAACCAACTTCAGTGATAAAGGTATTGATCCTGCTCGCAGAGTACTCTAAAAAAAAGTCGGTATCTGCTAAACTTTAAGGCTTGATATTATCATGGAAAATGTCATGCATATGTTGCCCTTCCATCTACTGAATCTGATTCCCTTTTGCAGTCACATGGTTTCCAAATGTTAAAACTTAAAGAACATCATTACCAAGTGAGTTTTAGCATCGGGGGAATAAAGACTGGCTCTCCATATCACAGCTACAACGTCTGCCTCTCGCTGGCTGAGATGACAGAAATTTGGATCCAGTATGGCTGAACTAATTTTCTCACACTGCAAACTTGTGCTGTGCTTAATGTAGCCACAAAGAACTATAAATAATATCTGCAGAGCTGTTACTGCTTTAAAATGCTGGGGGAGAGATGCTCATTTCTCCTACTGCAAGACTTGGTGGAGACTTTAGGTGGCATCAGACCTCCACCAGAATAACCTTCATGAGCATTTTTCCTTTACTTGTGGATTATTCCAAGGCCAGAGGAAAGGTTTCACCTGTTTGCTCCTGTCAGTGGTTAACCTTCGAAATTTGCTGAATGAGAAATGTGAGAATTATAGGACAAAGAGAGAAAAAGTTGAGGAAGAGCAAATACTTGTCTTTTACTGCAAATAATCTGTGGTTTGGTTTTAATTGACACTTCCCTTAAGATCTGACAATCCCACTATGGGTTTATAACATATGTTGCCTGACACAAGGTTCTTGTAAAATGATGCGTTTCTCTAATTTATGCTTTTATATATAAACAGGCAATGGTGCTGCCATTGCCTCATATTTTGGTCTCAGGCATCTACCACAACAAGCACAGCGCTGTGTTTTGGAAGAGCTGTGCATGGTACAGACTGCCAGCTCTTTCTCAAGATCACTTCAACGACTCCCTGGCATTTTCACCAACTACAAATTCAGTCATCTTAGCTGAGCAACTAAAAAAAGAGCTGTTTTAAGCTAAAAGCAGGAAGGCAAACATTCTTCTGCCCTTCACTGAGTATTTTTTTCCTTTCTATAAAATGCCCTTTTGTAACACGTTGTTTTACACGCAAGCACTGTGACGTAAATCAGCCCCTGCATCCTCTTGTGTGTGCTATTCCCACGCTAGGGGAGGCTTCAGGCTCCAGCCCAGGACACTGGAATCTCTTCCTGAGCTTTCCCAGGAGCTGGCTGGGACAGGGCAGAGCAGAGCACAGGCAGCAGCCACGGCAGGGGTGTCCTGCGGCAGCACCCGGCTCTGCCCTGCCAGCACCCCACGACAGCCACGCCACCGCCCTGTCAGCACTTCGGCCTCTGAGTTTTAGGACTCTGCACACAGCTTTTCAAATTCAGCCTCAGCAAATCTTTCCCTGTAGGACATCTCATCCCCGTCAAACATTCCCTCTGAGCTTTCAGCCCCCAGAGCCTCCTGCTGCCATCCCTCCTGGACACTGCTCCCACACAGGACAGTGGGACTCCCACAGCTGTCACCGAACTCCTGCTTGTACAAAGTGCCTGTGTCTCTGCCCTAGCTGGAAAGAGTCATACTTAGAGTGGATACACATCTTTCAATTCAGTGAAATTCCACATTTTGTAAGGTAAAATTCAGAGATGATGGGTGTAAGGGAACCCCCAGCCTAAACCTCTAAAATACAGTTCAGAGCCTTTTAAAGGGTTATTATTGATGAGAAGCATGTTTAATAAAGTAAAAAAGAAATGCCTACCCTGGGAAACCAAGTCTGCTCCAGTTTTTCCTTTCAGAATGTGCAACCCACACATTATCCAACTGTTTTTGTTTATGAGAATTAAGCAGTACAGTCAGATGGTTTATTTTCTTTAAGGTGTGTGAAGCACACAAAATAAAGCAACAGAATAGTCAAAGTTAGATTTTCAAAGTATTTTCACTTTTAATACTCTAGAGCGTTCCAGAGAGCTGGTTTGGAGAGTGGGCTTTTCCATTTGGTCTCTGCAGTTTTACAGGAATGCTGCATATTGTTCTAGCTGTTGTTCTACTGGAAAACACTTCTTTATTTCCATGGTTGTCATCTTGTAAAAAAATTATTTGGAATTTACCAAGGTTTTGATTCTCCCTATGCCTTTTATTCACTAGATTAAAAAAAAACCTTCAGTGTTTCATCTTCTCCCCATGAAGGTAGTAATACAAGATTATACAAGTATATTGAGACATTTCTTAATGACAAATTTCTCTTGAAGAGATCCTTCATCATGTTACAGCCAAAATATGACATTGCTTCTTTCCCACTCAAAGCTGATTTGTATTCCTCTGGGCTATTTTGTTTCCCAAATCATTTTCTCATGATAGCACACAGAACCTTTTCCTTGCTGTGTTGCTGGCTGGGGAGATGCAAGCTCAGACTAAGAGCTGAGGCACCAGAATTTCAGACATAGCTGTGACTCAACTGAATTTTGGAGACTGCCTATGAACACTGTTTAAGTCTACATCAAAAAGCAAATTACTGTGACTTAAGAAGAACCTTTTCTGTCCTTTAGATAGGGAGGATGTCTGGTAGCAATTTCTGTGTTGCCCAACCAACAAATAACCCCAAGCTTAGGCTATATCCGCATCTTATCACAGCATAATTAGCACACTCTGAGAAGGACACGCTGTTGGACAGGGAATGGACACTGCCCTGGCTGGGATGTTGGTGCTGGCTGTGTTTGTTTCAAGGACTGTGGTTTGGTGCACACTGGAAGTCACCAACTCTCTCAAACTGCTAAAGTCATACTCAGTTACACCTTCTACTCAAAATGGAAATATTCCACATATACCCTTGGTAGCTCTCTTTTCTTTTTAACAACAGCCAACCATCATAGCCCTTCCCACTTCCCCTCCACACCTGGAATTTCTCACAGACTCAAGGGAGCCTCACACAGTGAGCATCTCCCAAATTCAGGATTAAGCCTCTAGCACAGACAACCACTTGCTGACAAGGCTCCCTGATCCCACCTTACTATTCACATGCATCTCCAGAGTCATTTTGGCATTTCCATTGAAGGAGAAGGCGAGAATATCCCTTCCCTTCCTCCACTTCTCCCGAGGGACAGACAAGCTTCCCCAGCCAGGAGAGGAGGGAGGCCACCCCTTACATGCAGGGCCAAGCCACACAGCAGCTCTGTCACCCAGGGCTGGTGCCAGCTCTGTTCTGTGCCAGTGCTCTGGACCATGCCCTGGACTGGGACCAGCTCTCCAAATCTGGGCTGCCTGCTTCCTCACATTGAGAAATGGAGCCAAAAATGTAAATTCACAAAGAAGTGTTTCCACTGTTTACTTTTCCACAACCTTTTTATGTTCCTCATTTCTCCCTGCTGATTGAATGATGCTGCTCTGTCCACATTTGCTGAAGTCTTTCATCTGCCCTGTTGACACATTCGTGCTCCAGCCGCAACCACTTTGAGACTGAGTTACCTCCCTGACACACATCCCTTGTCTGCTTGAGAGAGCTTCTTCCCACTTGAGGTCGGAGTCTGGAGGCTCTGTCCTTCCCAGGTATAATCCCTTGACTCACACAGGTATTACACACCCAGATGTCTCCTCAGCACAGGCCACGGCCCTGCTTTTCTGGGACAGCTCCCACCCTTGGGCCACTGAAGAACTGTGTAGCAAAACCAGATCCCTGACACTTCCCTCCTACACCCTGCCATGCCTCTCCTGATCCTGGATTAACTCCAGTCTGACAGAGACAGAGCTCTGTGACAACTCTGCAAGATAAAATAATCTGAGAAGTTTGCAGAGGACTCTGGGGAAAGGATACAGGCCAAGAACTTAGCCCATCTCCCCTCCAACCCATACAGGCTGCAGAGGTGGAAAGGACAAAGTAGAAAACTTGAAAAGCATCAAGTAAAGGGCAAATGGAAGTAAAAACCGTGGCAGACTGATGCACTCCGGGCGGAGGTGGAGTGCAGGCAGCACTGCTGTTGCTGTGCTGGCAGCAATTCAGAGCAGAACTGTGCTGTGCCAGATACAGCGCACTCTAAGGCTCTGAAAAAATGAAGGTTTCTCTGGGTGCACAAGAACAAGTAAGAGCAGCATTATCAATCAGGTTGATAAGACTGAGTAATAGCATCAGGGACAAGATATAAATGAAAACTTCTAAGTATCAGAAGTGTCAGTCTCCAAACTCCAGCTGCCTGTAAGGAGTTCCTGCAGCATTCCTGCAGGTCAGGTTTTGAAGCGAGCGCTTGAGGATCCCTGGCCTGTTGGAAGAGCTGGCTCACGATGGGGCCATGTTACTGCTTCTGCCTGCTCTGCAGTTGAGTGCTCAGCTCCAGGACTCTTCTCCTGAGGCCCCCTGACCCCCCACATCAATGGTTTGCCCTTCATTCCTGGGGTTCTGTGCTGCGAGAATACGTTTTTCGTTAACCCACATACCACCAACTACTCACCACAAAGGGCAGAGAGGAATAAAATAAGAATTCAAGAGTTCATTTGCTGTAATGGTGCAGGATGTCTCCAGTTTTCCAGCCAGTATAAAACTATCAGACGTGACAGTGTTTCTTCCTATACAAAATCATTGCTGTTTCTCTGTTTACCACTTCTAGGATGTTTAAAAGGGGGGAAAAAAATCTTCAATTCCTGTCTTTTGACTCAAATCAAAGAAATTGCGTGTTTTTGCAGCTTTTTGAATAAGAAGAACTACCCCATAAGGCCTGCAATTCCTGATGGCTCTGGGATACGTCCCTATTTGTAGGATTGCTTGCATTTGTAAGGCATTATTTTCACATGATCTGGATTCAAAATTTAACTTGGTTTCAATGATGTTTTTGAGCTTGTATGTCTGCCTCTGGATAACCGTTTCATTTTCCAATTTAAAGCAAAGTTATATAGAATCAAAGGAATTCAGGTAGGAAGAAACCTCAGGAGATCAACTGATCCAATTCCCCTTGCATGATATCAGATCAGTTTGTTTCCAAAACCGAATGAAATTATATGTTATTTTGTTCTATTAAACATCTTTGCTGCACTTTTTTTGTGAAAGGGTGGCATCCTTTGGCAAGGACTTGAAGGCTGGCAGGAGGGAGTGCCCTGTGTGCCAAGGATTCCTACCAGTGATGTCTAAACTCACCCTGATCTGGCTATATTAGAAGCCATCTTAAAATTATAATTTTTGTGCATACTAAAAAGAGACTTATTTAGCTGCTGATTTTTTCAGAATAAATTGTTAGCACCAAGCAGGACCTCCCTTTGTAGCCCTGGGCTACACTGAGAAATGAAGGCTCCTCTGGGAGAAAGAGATCATCTTCTTCCTGCAGGGAACCCAAGGGAAGGGAAGAAAAGAAAAGGAGGGCAGGGAAGAGGCTGAATTAAATGCAAGGAGGTAAAATTAAGATCTGTGAGGCAGAACTGGGAGGAGAGGGAGACAAAATGAGCCTGATGAGCAGGTGAAAAGGAAACTGAGGGCAAAGGGCCAGGATGTAAAATTAAGGGACAAGACAGTGACTGGCTGGGCCGAACAACGCGAAGACCAAGGAAAACAATTTAATACGAACATGACTAAAGCTGTCATGCACATGCAGCCAAATTTTTAGGTCCCAAGGTGAAACTTGTTCCTCCCTGTTGCTATAGGCAGATGGAAGGACATGAGGCTGTCTGATGCCCATCGCCTCTCCTCTGTCAGTACCATGGATGCCGAGAGGGGCTGCAGCTGCAGGAGGGAAGGTCACACACCAGGACAGCTGAAGGTGACACAAGCTCAAAGCATGGATGGAAACGGTGGCACGGATGGAAATCAAATATAAGCAGTACTCTACACTTCAGCCACTGCTGCTAGCAGACAGACACCAACCCACAGTTTTATCAGGAATAATTCTCAAACTGCAAAGTTTCCTCCACAACAAATACATTTACCTGTACCTGAGAGGAAAAAGATTATGACCAAAACAAACACCAGAATTTGGGCTTAACATATTGTTGTTTGACCCAAATTAATTCTGATCCAGTAAATTATCCGGACACCAATAAAATAATTATTTCCAATGATTACAGAGCAGCAGGAGTTACAATCAGTTCATGCCTCCCCTCACCAATTAAAGCATGAGGGGACAGGCAAATTACTGTTTTAGGCTTTGATTCAACACAGTATTTCAGCACAAGTTTCAAACTTAATTTACTTCCATTGTGCTGAGATACTTTGCTGAAATGAAGCCTCAAAGACCTTTTTTTTTTCCCACTTGCGTTTTAATCAGAGCAGCCCTCAAGACATGACAGCACCTTCTGAACCACAAGTTCCCTGACTGCTGTGGGAGAGGCTGCTGCAAAGGCAGCCTCTCAGCAAGGCATGTTGAAGCTTTGGAAATTTGAATAATTTTTTACTTTTCTAGAAGCCCTTCAGGGGTTGGGCAAACTACAGAGGTTCCTTCAAGCCTTTCTAAGGTGGTTTGGAACTAGAGACTGTAATTTTTGAAGCTAATAAATACTGTAGTTTCATTTTAGTATATTATTAATACATTTTTTAATTTTAAGAATATAATTTATTTTAAAGTCAAATAATTAGATTTTAATGTCCTGGATTGAGAATTCCCTGTGGCAGAATCCTTCTGTAAAGGGTCCAGTTGTGTGTAGGGGTACACAGGGAGGAGGACTCCGCTGCCGTTGCCAAGCACTTCTCCTCACCTGACCTTCAGGTGAATCTGTGAAAATCTGGGTGTCTGCAGGAAGTTTAGGATGGAGTGGTTGCATATGTGACTTAAAGACAGTTCTGAAGTTGCTGGATTTCCTGTTATAAATCTGATTTCTCTAGAATAATCAATGAGATGTTTAAAATCAAAATAGTTGGTTTATATTACACGGACAATTGCATGAGTTTAGGCTGTAAAAGCCAGAGTAATATTTTGGGTTGTGATTTATTTTATACAGCAAACACTCAGTAAGAGGTGAACTAAGAGTTACCACCTGAGGTCTTTAGCAGTTGGCCTAAAGCAGGCAGCTAATATTGTATCTATGATCAATACCTGATATCCATCTGTTCAGGAAACACAGACAAATCTGTATGTGCATATTTTAGGTTACTTTTTCTCTTGATGTCACAGGAGACCTGCCAACGGATGGCTCTGCTCCTAGTGTTTGAATCAAATAAGGAATTCTCCAGTGTAAATGTGATGACGGATGGGAACACGTACAATTCACATGAGGATCGTGGTGAGCCAGGTCCATTTGGGCTGTCTGAAATTCAGCGGCCAGTTCTGAACATTTCCCAACTTAGTCATCATACACACTGCAGCACATATTGCTACAGTCAATCTCTGGCACTGGTAAAGAGCTCCCTAAAGCACAAACAGATCTGCCCTGTGTGTTATGGGCTGAAACATCTATTACCCAGACTTGACATATATTCACATACATCTATGTGTATTACCAGCAGTGAGGTAACAACTTGGTCTAGCAGCAGATGAAAATCCCTCACTCTACACAGGAGCTTGGCAAAGCAAGAACATTACTCAACAAGTGAACACTTCCCAGGGCGGGCGATTGCTCTGCCAACCCAGCAGCACTGCCATTGCACCCTGTGTCCTCAGCCTCAGGTCCATCCACTCCTCCCGAGCCAGGCTCCCCCCACCTGGCAAGCAGCAGCCTGCCACAGAAGTGAGAACCAAACTTTGCTTTTGCCAGGGGTGCAGGACAGAGTCCAACCACAGTGGCTCCCCTGATTTGAATGCTGACACATTTGCTGCAAGTGACCTTTGTGATATCTCATGGAATGCAAACAAACGATAACACTGGCAGGGAGAGGGGGGCACTGTGACTGAGGAGGAAATGCATATTTTCCACATCACATCAGCTCAGTTATCAGTTATTGTCCTTTGCAGAATCTTTTAACCATGCTTACAGCTCAAAGAGTGTAGCTGCTTAACCCTCACACCACTCAAATGGCAGTTTTGCCCCATGAAAATGAGCTGAACCCAAACCCAAGCCTTCTTTTACAAGAACCAAGTCACACTTCAGGTTTTATCTGGTGCTTTCTACAGGGCGGCAGGAGAACAGCCAAGCTTGTAAAGCTCTCACAAAGGAATCCCAGTATGTCCTCACCTGCCTGGCAAAAGCAGTGCTGCAGTTCCTTATCAGTGGGGCACCCGTGACACACTTCATTTTGGGACATGCTCCAGTGACTACTGAAGGTGAGTTATGGAGAGCACAGGCAGCAATTCCTTTGTGTTACTGATGATTCCTGGTAGGAGATTTTTTATGCTGAATCAAAGGTTACAACTCTGTTTCTGGAATTGTTTTCCCTGACTTTGATTCATGGAGCCATGGTTTACCTCACTGCAGTTTCAGCGAGCACAGTTCATGGAGCTGACTTGCCCAACATTTTGCATCATCATCTGTGTTCCTTTTCTGGTCCCGCCTTCTCACACTTGACAGAAAACTGAGTGGGCAACATCTTCATCTCTAAACTCTTCTCTGGCCACATCCCCTCCAGCTTAAGTGTGCAACGTTCTCCCCTGGTTTGTGCTGTTTTACCCCTACCAGCACGGATCCATCACTGACACTGACTGAACACATTCCCACAGCTAAACAGAGATGGACACCATGAAAGGTGATGTGCCCTCAGAGACTCCTATTGTAAAGCCAATGGATTTTTCAGTCACATAAAGTAATTCAGGTTTTCAATGTCTGATAATTAAACAATATTAATAACATATAATAATATGTAATCTCCTCATTAGGAGACACTATCAAAGAAGAAGTAAGGGCAGGTTCATTCTGACTATACAGGAGGCTTTCTTTTTGGTTTTCATCCAGATTTTGCAAAAATCTCCAAAAGTTACCATAACTTGCCACATTTTACTTCAGTAAGAGCTGCATTTCAGAACCCAGCTTCCACCTTTTGGGAACACCCGGGTAACAGACAGTGTGAGGTCCCACAGGTAACCTGCAGAGCACAACCCTGGCTCATGCAAAGATCAAGGCTGCATCCCATGGAGCTGAGAGCTGCAGAGCAGGGAACACACTGTCAGGAGAGCTCTCTCTGTCAGAGAGTAGCCTTGAAGTACTTAATTTAAAAGAAAGCAGACAACAGTTGATTAAAGGGGAATGTGGTGTTAACAAAGACAGTATTTTTTGCTCCTGTAATACTTGTGTGTAAGCAAGGCACATGAAAGCCCCTGGAGAATGACACATGCAAAGCGCCCTACAGAATAAGGACTTGCCTTTTGAAGAAAATGGGATTTGAGGAAAAAGTCATTGCTTTGACTCATCAGCTACCTGCCCCAGCTTTGTCAGGTGGTTGCAAGAAAAAATAAACCTAACATTTCCAAGTGTAAAGTTATCCTTTGTATCCACAGAGTTACCAAATCCCTTTCCTGCAGGACAATTTGTTAGCACGAATCCATAACAGAAGTGGTCTGGCCCAGGTGCTCCAGAGGAGCGTTAACTCCTTGTTCTTTCCACACTGGGACCTCTGCTCCCACCAGTCCGTGCTCACACTGGGGGTTTCAGATTCCCAGGCCATCGCTCCACTGTTAACAGCAGGACAGCTGTCAAGCAGGATGAAGTATTTTTCTAGGTAGTAACCAACAAGGAGAGGAACAATCCCCAATTCTTCTCATTTAAAAGCAGAACAGAGGGAATCTAAATCCTCTTGCAAGAAGCAAGAAGTTAAGTTGGGAAGATGTTGCAATTTACTGCCATATTGTGCCAATAAGCAATCCAGAAGGGAATTACCAAGCAACATGGTTGTCTTCTTGTCCCATTTCCTTTCATGGGGAAGGGAGAGAGAATTTTTTTGCACAAATTGTAAGTGGAAAAATGATGCTTTCTCACTGTAGAGCATTGGCCAAAGCCCGGAGTGACATAAATAAATACCACTGGAAAGTAGGGGAGAAGGGAAGGAAGAAAAGGAAAATTATACAAGCTCTACCCTTCTTGGGACACGGCATATTAAAAATGCCATTGGAGTTTACTGCACATTAAAAATGTCACTATTAGGCTGTTTTCTCTGGGAGTGTGGAATATTAAACAAGCCAGAGACTTCGAATGTTCATTTTGTTTCTTCGGCTGTTGCCTGACACACATTTTCCTACTGCCCATGTACAGCTGCTCTGTTGGCATCAGCCATCACACAATCTAAGTGCTGGAGAAGGTAATCCAAGTGGTACAAAATGTAGGTACCTCTTGAAAAGAGGGAGTAAACTGCAAATTTTCTCTCAAGAATCTTGGGAGACAGCTCTGCTAGCCCCCTCAACAGGGGCTTATCTGGCTCTCACTGGAGGAAACAGAAACTCTCTGGTTATGTACACGAGAAATGGATGTTTTTACTGTAGAATAAGTTCTGTCCACTAGGCATGATTGCACATTGCATAATTATAGAAGGGCTCATTCCTTCCACTGCAGAAATTAGTGAAAGAAATTCTCTAGCTTATCTTCAGCATATCAGACCAGACAAGCACAATAATCCTGACATTATTAAGAAAGCATTTCAAGTTCTTTGGATAAAAATACACCAGAAGAAATGTCAGCCATCCATACTTCTCCCAGGTTTAGACAGAAGATCTGTGAGCTATTACACATTCCACAGGTGCGGTAGTTTGCATCTCCAAACATCTCCTTCAATTCACAGTTGATCTTTAAGAAACTACCAAGACCCTGTAGCTTGTGCTCAGAAATGGTACCGACCAGTCAGAGACTGGCAGCAGTAAATTCTCCCTCAAAAGCTGCTTTCTGGCATGTATTTGTTGTCAAATTTCTCTCACCCTTCTTTTTGTGGAGATTTCTGTGACAGGAGAGAGTAAAGGAAATCTTTATTGCTGGCCAAAGCTCATGTCTGTTTACCAAGCACACTTCTCTCTGTGCTAATACATCTGTTTTTACCTTTTAAACTGCAGGTTGGCAGACTTTTCAAGTGTTACAAGATGACAGCTACTGGAAAGGAGCATTCCCAGGCAGCAGGTGAAGCTGTTCAGACCTGTCATGGCCACGATTCGTTCGCAAGAATTAAATCCTACTTTTGTTAATAAAAAAGGAGCAGTAAGGAAATGGAGAATGATCTTGCACTTTAGTAATCTGCCCCAGAGTTTAGCTACTCTTGCTTTTCCACTTGACCTTGCTACTGGACTGAGGAGCAATGATTTACTACTAAAACATTGCCACTTATCTCTTATTTAAATTTGCATATTTTAACTTCAGCTACCAGATCATGCTATGATTTTGGCTGCTAGATTAAAGGATGTTTTTAGGGAGGCACTGAGAGTCCAGGCTACCTCACAACTCTTGCTGCCAGTTTCTAGCGTGGCCCCAAAACAACAGATTCAAACATGAGAAGCATCAGCACTCCCTGAACATCCTGGGCATGGAACAGACAGCCCTAAGCTGTGTCCGTGCGTGAGAATAGGGAAACGCCGCTGTTTGTTCTGAAAGCCTTTGCCCTTGAATACAAGTACACCCTGCTCCCCTTTTGCTCCAGAGTTAACAGAGACATGCCTGCGGGATGACTTCCCCACTATTTACATATTTATGCTCTGTCCTGTATTAGTCAGTGTTTCTGTCTCCAGCCCGTAACCTTTGGTCAGGTCTGGGATCTGCCTGGACTTTCTACAGTTGCTGGAAGACAGATTCCTCCTGCAGTTCAAAACACTGTCGGGAGGGGTAGGGTTAGGGTTTTTTCCCTGAGGCCCATGTTCCTGCTTCACTGAGAAGTAGCTGAAATACCTCATATAAAACCAGAATTCACAACAATGAAAAGTTGTTTTGTCTTTTACAAGAGCAGGGGCTCTATAGAAGCCTTGCACAGCCCCAAACATTTTCGAAAGGCCACTGAGAGGAATATTGGAGGATTTGGATCCATAGCAAAAAAACAAGCCTCATCCAAACATTCCCACTGACTGTGACTGGCACTGGACTAGACCCATTTGAGAAATCTAAGAAAAGTGTTTTCAGAGTCCTTCACAATATAGTGGATTACAGCAAGAGTGTTTTTTACGTCTAAGAAATGGGGTTATAACAAAAGGACACTGCTCAATGTCCAGGGCATTCCTTTCCCCCTCTCCAAACATTCAGGGGAAAAGGCAAAGAGACTGTTCTCACACGCATGGATACATCACCTCCTCAGCACGCACATCCACAAACATGTTTCCTCAGCATAAAACTAAAACAAGCAGAGAAATATCTTTCTTCCATTGTTTGCTTTCTATTCATTTTCTGTTTCTACCTTTGTACCTGTAGCAACATCAATGCTTCTGAGCCCCAGGATCCACTGGTTTTGCATCTGCTGCCTTTCAAACCCCAGAGGATGGCACTAGAGCAGCTGCCCCTTTGCAGCTGGCAGGTACGGGACTGCTCCAGAGCTGGGGTGACCAGGCAGAATGCTGGGAACATAAACAGGGGCTCCCAGTGGGACAGAGACTAGAACTGGGATGGGACATACCACCTCAGCAGATTTTTAAGGAATTGGAGCCTTGAGTTACCTCTTTTAGAGTTCTGGTATTATTATTATTCCAAGTTTCTTTATCATTATTTTTGTTTCCCTGTTGTCTTCATGACTGTTCACGGAAAGCAAAATTCTGAAAGGTTGCTGGCAGATTCACATTCATTTTTGAAGGTGAGCAAAGAGCTGCAGGTATTTATTCACCCAGTTTCAAGCAGAAAAAATACATAATCAACTTACTGGAGGAGAAAATACCCAAATCTGACTGCACATGTCTAACCAGGGCAACCTCACAGTGCTATCATTCAGAACTTCACTGTTGTTTCCTCACTGCTTGGGAGCATCACTCTCTATGTTGACAAACAACAGCCTCTTCCTGCAAAGATCAAGGACTTCAAATTTTGGCCCATGCTGGGCACTATAAGAACCATAAATAACAACTTATTGAATGAGTCTCACTTCACTAGGCATGACTTTCTCAAACTCGGATAATGTGTGAAATCATTTATTGCTGGGAGACCCATTAAACAGGCAGCCACAAAAGCCCTTTGCATCTTATTGTTTGAAGCCTAAACCACAACATAATTTATTTCTAAGCTAGTTTTTGGGTACATACAGGAATCAAACTCTTGTAAAATCATTTTAATTTCCTGCTCTCATTCTTTGGGCACAGAATGGACCTGTAAGAGATTGCACTTCTTTTTTTTTTCTTCTTTTTTTTTTTTCCCACATTACTGGTAAACTCCAGTTTCAGCCAGGATGCCCATAAACAAAATTCATGTCGGACAAGGCAAAGGTTCCAAGAAGACAGTTACTAGGTCAAAGCCAGAGTGTTTCATTTTAGACTTCATCCCTATTTAAACCATGAAAATCTCAGTAAGTATTGACTTTAAATCCACTGTCACTTTCTCCAGGCCCTTGTCAGAGGACTCATTATTAGCTTCTGGTTTACAGTACCTCCTAGATCCCAATGCTGAGAGGGACCACACTGAATAAAGCAGAGCTGCTGCACACACAGAGCAAGAAGCAGCCTCCACCCCAGAGTGTTTGGGATCCCAGACAGACCAGACAAAAGAAAAGAAAGAGGTGCCATGTTTCCAGCATGTGACACTGAGCAGGTCAGAGGGTTCAGAGGATAGCTCGGGATTCACAAGTCTGAATCTAGAACCTTATCTACCACATCAGATTTTGTTGTCCTCTTATCAAATGAAACAAAGTATATACATACAATAAAGAGTACATGTGAATATAGTAAAGCATATGAACATAAGCCTTTTTGTAAGAAAAATTCTGTCCCTTCTTACAGAAGCAACCACAAAACCTCCCAAGCTCTCAGATCCATCGGAATCCTCTCTTTTCTCCTGTGTAATGGCCCCTATCCCACAGCCCCCTCTCACATAGAAATAACAGTTCACTGGAGAACAGTTTCTGCAGGAGAGCACAGTGTAGGGATATGTGTTTACCAAAAGGGATTTTTATAATTTCTGGTTCCTTTTGGTCCTGGTGCCCTATTTCTGTGTGCCAAAAGGGTGAGCAGCACGCTGCCTGCAAGCAGGACTCTCTTATTCCCTGCCCCAAGGCCTGTGGGACTAGGCAGCTATCAAGAGAAAGCTAACTGCACAGGCAATCCTGAACTTGCAGCCAGGGCTGCAATGTGTGTAAAAACCTGGCTGCCTGATGAAGTCCTGGGTTGCCACAAGCCCTCAGTATCAGCAACATGACTGTTTTCCATGCCAAGCTACCTTGGGCCTGTCAAAGTAGGTTTAATTGTTAATTTTCCCTGCACAGTGCCCAGAGCATGATATGACCTTGGCTAGGCCAGCTGTCCCAGGGAAATGCTCCAGGGAATGGCTGCTGTCTGTCTCATCCCTCCTGGCTGAGGATCTCTCCCACAGCAAGCCATTCCTGCAGGACAGTGCCCATGGTCCACAGAACACTACAGAGGAGCAACTGGGAGCTCCAGAGCAGCGGCTGGCAGCAGCACAGCAGAGCCCTCCCTTTTGCTGTACCATTGCTGTGAGTTTCCACTCAGATCACTGTGCCACTGGAAGGAATGCAGATCTGTCTCAATCTGAATTACAGTCAGACTTGTGGGTGCTGAAAGAATGGTAAAACAGAAACAGACAGAATGAGGTAAGTAGGAAAAGCCAGAAGGATTGCACCAACAGTATTTTCTAAAGCTACCTGCCCCAATATTCATGGTGTGATTCATGTATCTACTGAAGTACTGCAGAAACCCTGGACTAGTTACACACTTCTCATCATGAGTTTATGTGAAATTAAGTCTTCCCAAATGGTCATTCAAACCAAGGGTTACTGACAGGAGAAAGGACGAAATAAAATGTTCCTGTTGTTCTAGACACAGAAAAGACTGCTAAGGAAGTATCTTTATAACCTGAGAAGGGTCTGCAGCTTTAAGAAATTCTCCCCTAAAGGTTGTAAAGCTTTTACTATGCAAAGTATTTTTGCTATTATATACACTGGCGGCCACTAAGGGCAGCTATTATTTCTGGCGGTCATTCAGAGGAGGTCGGGACTGATAAAGCGTTTAACAGAGTTTGTTTGGGTAGATCCATCTGTGTTTTTAACCTCCCATACAGTCTCTGGTGTCCTTTTAAAAGATGCTGGATGTTCCTGAGTCTAATAAATTACAGGGTTTATTTTTATTTGCCATTTTTTATTATTTATCACGCCACAGCAAAGAACGTCTTCTTTACATTGCCAATACTTTTCTGTATGGATTACACAAGCATCTAAAAAATAGGATGTTTCTTTGCTGTGGGGCAGGGGTGCAGCTTACACAGAGCTCCCATTTCCTTGGGAAAGGCCAGGTGGAGTTGTGGCCTGTCACCTCACACCTTACACCCTGGGGTGAGCTCATGCTTCAGAGGAACCAAGAGGGGAGATTGCAGTCAAAGGGCAGGGAAGCAAAAGGTGTGTTGAAAGGTTGTAGCAAGGAGCCCAAGATGGAGCTTCCAAAAGGAAATGTTTTCAGGTCACATGAGCACCACGAAAAATATCCTAAATAGCTGGGAAGGACTGTGATAGCATTTTAACACTCCCACTGGGCGGGTTTGGTAGGGCAGGAATTGAAACATAGCCCCAACATAAACTTTCCATGCTGCATGGAGCAAACCAGTGGAGCTCTCAGCGTGCATGAGCACAAGGTGAAGCACCTCGGTGACAACTTCTGCTACTCTTTACAAGTACTCTGTGTCCAAAACCTGAAAAGAAACCTTTCTGGGACTACATTGCTTCAAAATGCTGTGCAAAAATTTGCTGACTCTGAAGAAGGTGAGAATTGGTGTTGCCATTTTACAGATGGGAGAGTAAGACAGAACATCCACAGATGTAAAAAGACATTTAAATCCTCCAGTGAGAGGATCCTCACATCTGAAAACCATTCTGTGTGTTTCATAAAGCCTTTTGTACCCAGAGATAGCACTGTCCTGTGTGTGGGCTTCAGGTGCCTCCAGCACTTACCTGAGCTTGTCTGCTACGAAGATGACGCGGCGCTCCAGCAGGAGGGAGGCGAAGATGCGGATGATCTGCCGCACGCTGAGGCACTTGAACAGGCACTCAAAGTCCACGTGTTCCAGGCGGGAGTCCATGGGCCTCCGCAGCTCGATGACCTGCACACACCCAGCACACAGCGGTCAGCATCGCTGGGCAAGGCCGGCAGTGCCGGCGTGCCTGGGACCCCAGCCCGGCCCCCCAGCACTGCCCCGTGCTTGCCCGGCAAGGGCACACTGACTGAACCCCAGCCCCCCGCGCAAACCGAGGCTGCAGGCACAGCACTCCCGAAAAACGGTGTATTGCACGATTCCTGTCATGCCATTCTTCCCAGAATACAGCTGTGTGCACTGTCTGCTGTCATCTCCAAGGGAAGCATAATTCTCCCTTCCAAACATTCTGTCAGAGATGCAAAGCTTGGCTGAGTCAGGAGTATGAAGCAAGTAACAAACCGGAGCTGGAAGCTTACAGTGTTAAATAGCCATAAATACAAGGTAAATTGGGCTCTAAGCTTGGTTAACAACTCATATTAACATCTAGATAGGAGCCTGGGACTCAACATAAAGGCCAGGAAGACTTTAAACCAACTTTGCTTCATTTCCACTCTTCTGTGATGTGTAATTCACTAGATAATGTTTAAAACCTTTCTTTTTCATATAAAGATACGTACATATATATATTTATATATACTTAACTGGGGAGTCAGGACAAGGTCTTAGATGGTGAGTTGTGACATCCCTTTACAGTCTAATTTTCATACTTCATCCATGACCTCAGGCCCTCTCCTTCCTTTTCTCAAATGCCTGTTCCTTGATTCCTTTATTATATCTTCCTTTTACTCTGCAATTCACATGTTCAGATGTGGAAAACTTGAAGGCAGAGGACAGAAAAAAGAAGAGGGAGAAATAACGTGAAGAAGAAAGTAACAGAAGGAGGAAAATATGAAGCACAAGACAGCAAATGATTGCCTATTGAGGAATTTGAGGAAACAGAAGGGAAAGGGAAAAAGTTGGCCAACTTGAAGCTGTGTTGAAATCTCTGAATATATATTAACAGGAACATGTTTACATCTTCTTCTTTCCACATGTCCAAAAATCACCATCACTTTATTGCTTTAGACTATTCTTATGTTTTCATGCACATGACACCACATTTCACAGGTGCGCTGGATCAGATTTAATCTGGAGTAGCCCTTACAAAATTCCTCATAAACACCATTTTAAGGATATGCTCAAGATCACAGGATACTGTAACAAAGTAAGTTCGTATCAGTTTAGTTGTGATAGTTTGTGATTAGTAACAGTCAACTGTAAAAAAGCCACTCTTAGAACAGTATCTGTGCACAGATTTGATTTTTTTAAGCCTGAAATACAGGAGCATTATGATGTATAGAAACCCATCACTCAGCTGCTGCCCCGAAGAGCAGTAAGAAACAAATTGTGGAGTGACTGTACCAGGAATGGCTCCTTGGAAATGCTGCCTAGCTCTTCCTCACAATTAGCAAAGGTGCCCACTTCCATTCCTTTGCACTGAGACTGCAAGCTCAAATCAAGTGTATGAGCCAAATCATGAGGAGCTGATTCTACTGCAAACCTTCCAACACAAAAATCTAGCTGCAGGGTAGGATGCGATGCAAGTTACGGCAGCTTTTACAAATACCAGGGATGTTTTCTGCTGCCTGGCAAAGCCTGCTGCCTCAGTCTGCTCATCACAAAGAAATATACTGTCTGCTTCCCAATTAATCATCATCTTTGTTTAGGCAAGAGGAACCACAATGGAAGGACAAGATTCTGTTCCTAATTAAGCCAGTGCATTCCATTTAAATAACGAGTTTGTACTAGCACAAGAGAGAGCAAAGCTCAGCCAGAAAAGAGTTGTTTGTTTGTTGGAATTATCTCAATGTTTTTCTCTGGGAGAGTTCAGAAGCTTGAGCAGGATAGAGAAGTTGCAGAACCATGGCTCCCAGATACATTCACACTGAAAAAACATTGTCAGATCTTTCCCCTGTTATGCCAATGACCCTTTCAGATGCTGTTTCTCCAGAAGAAAATGCAGGTGACTTTAAAACTCCTTGCAAGTCACTTATACAAAGAACATTTTACATTTCATGCCAGCTTACTCCATACATTACAGGCCCACTCCATTGAAGTCAGTGGTATTACATTTGGAGAAAATATGATTCAATGCAAAAATAACGAAAGAACTGTAAAACTTACCCTAAGGAGTGTAAAATAACCCTAATGGGGAAGGGTTTTTTCCTGCTTTCACAAACTGGGACAAATTCTATTCCTATCTTCAGGGATGTATCCCCTCTATATCCTCTGCCCATCTGAGTGGAGCTACTGTACTGTTACATAGGGGCATGCAGAGAACAGAATTTGACATGGTGCATGGCTGGCCAGCCCCAAGTTGCAAAAGCCTTTTAATCCATACTGCCATTTCCCAGTAAGGCATATGTCTAATGCTAGGCTTCCAGCTACTTGAGTGAGGAATGAAAAGAAATGACATCTATTATATGTGAGCACACACACACAGAAGCTTTCCATGATATGCTTTTCTTTGAGGGCCAGTTTAAAGGTATTTATTGCCAAAGAGAGCCATTTAAATGCTGCTGGTCACTCCTACCAGTGCCAGGACCAGCAGTAATGAGGTTTGAAATAACAAGCAGCTGCTCAAATGCTCAGGTACAGACAGCATGGGAAACTCACACTTGCCTGCTATCACTGTGATAAAGCCCGGCAATGCTGCAGTCTCTGAACTGCAGTAGGCCAGGCACACTGGGACATTTGTGTTGGCTGTTTTTCTTACACACAACTTATTAATAAACATAAAATAATAAATACATAACCATAAATTGGCTTATAATCATCAAGGGGAACTAGCATTAGCCTATCCACAGTGGTGCAGCTCCTGCTCTGCTCAGTTTGAGGGTGTGCCACCCCACATCCCTGCAGGACCTGTTTGCTTCCTCCTGTTTTTCTTTTGCTGTTTTGATAACAGAGTGGTAAAGGGCTTTAACTTTTAATGTTTGCAGTTGCTTTTTACCTCATTTCCAGCTCCAGGCAGGAAGGTCTTGACTTTGATTGTCTTTCCAGGTGCAGGAAAAGGAGATTCCATCAGACTTCTCATAAATGGATAAACCAGGGCAGCAGATATTCCTCTTCTCCTTTCAACCTCATCCAGGATCTGGTCCATTAGTAAGACGTAAGAGAGAGAGAGACAGAACATGTTAGCATCACACAGACTTTTGAAGCATCCTTTGACCCACGTGCTTAAACACAAGGCAGATCTAAGTTAGCTTCTCCTCTGCTATGTATTTCTTCATTACCATCAATACATGTTCTCCAGTTACAAAATGAAGCCTGTTTGTGAATGTAATTAGCACAGAGGCAAGGAAGAATTAACAAATCTGGAAAAGAGGAAGAAGACTCAACATGACTAAAGGGATCTATATGTTGTCAGGATTATTCCTGAACAGCAGGAGCTGAAAGAGAGAAAGATGAAGAAAAATGCCATGATCACAGCCCAGGACAGCATCATGTCTCAATGGTACATCTTGAAATCTGTGTCAAGGAAAAATGTTCTTCTGCATGGACATTCCTTCCATTTCAAATGAGAGAGCAGGAAAAAGCCAGAGTAGCAAAGAAAGCAATGCTGCCACTACAATAGCAGGACAGAGCTCCTGAAAGGGTCCCAGCAGTGGCTGTCAGGTCAGAGTCTGTGCTGAGCTGGAGACCACGAGCAGCCCCTGAAACATGCCCAGCTGTTCACACTGGTGCCTGCATAAAGATCATTTTCTCTTGGACACGATGCAGAGCAGGTAATCTAGTCTTGAAATAAGCAGATGGAACTTCTTACAAATAGAGGAGACTATTATTTTCTTCTCTCTTTGGTCACATGGGGCAACATAAATTACATCACAGCTAAGCTTTCCCACATTAGATAGAGCATATAGATGATAAACCTAAAGAAGACAGAAAGCAAGGTTCAAAGCAGTTAGTGGTTTGACCTGCTATGGTGATCTTTGAACCACCACTCCAGAGCGAAAGGCCATACAAGAGTTAGTGGGCCTGAGCCAGGCATTTTCTCTTGTTTCTCTTGGAAATGATTTTCACTGAAGCAGAACATTAAAAGACACTTAAGCACAAGCTGGTGACCTGTAACAATAGCTGGTGACACCAAATGCCAGCAGAGGCATTCACTGGTGCTTAGTTTCCCCTTCCTCCCTGTGACATAGTGAAGGCCTAACTAAAGCAAAGCTGCCCCTGTGTACATAACTTGCATTCCAGTCCATGGAAGTGGCAGATAACCATAAATGAGGACATGAATTTCACTCTTGATGTGATCTGCAGCACAACCATCCTCAGCAAACAAAACCAGCTGCCCAAGTGGGAAGCAGCAAGGAAGCAGGGCTGTGCCCAGGTCCCTTGGTGCTCCTGCACACAGCCAGCACACAGTTGTGTTCCTGCAGTCACTATTTGATGCTTTTTGTTTATGGAGTTGGGGTCATGTGTGTGTCATATGCCTGCCCCAAGGATCTTCACAATGCAAAAGAAAGGAGCATTTAAACCAAATAAAAGTTGAACAGAGATCCCAAGAGATAAAATGGTCAGAAACATCTGTTGAAACCATGACCAAATGAGCTGGCTGGAAGTTAAGAGATCTGTGGTTCTCAAGTCTGTCTCGGCAATAGGTATTACAACGGTGAGTGAGCATAAAAGGCTTTGTGGAAGACAAAATTATTGCAAATTATTGGAAATAGGATGATAAACATTTTAAATCAGAGGAATCTTTTTGCTTTTGTGATAAATAATATTCAAGATTTAATATCCCATGGTTTTGTATCACTCACGGTGTGCTGTAAAGACAGCTATTCCTTGTTTTGACTAAGTCAACAAAATGCACCATCATTTTTTCCTCTCTTTCACTAGATTTATCAAGCAAGGACAGCCCTGGTTCCTCTTCTTTAGCTGGAAAAAGAGAGTGTCTCACTTTTCAATAACTTCTGTCTCCATCCACACCTCATCTGTCCTCAAAACCAACAGGGAGGCTAAGGCTCCTTCATTTAACAGGTGCCCCCTTTCCAAATGCAGTGCTTGGCGTGTGTGCTGTGGAGCTGTGCTAGATGCAGCCCCACGTGCTGCCCTGAGGAGGTGACAGCCCTGTGCAGGACAGCGCTGCGGTGCCCACACCTCAGCGTGGATGGGCTCCTCCTGTGGCCCAGCCCCTCCACCACCCAGGAGCGGGAGAGCAGCACAGATGTGCTACAGCCCCAGTCAGGGCCCGGTATGGAACTGAGCAGGAGCTTTGCTTCCTGCACACAGCAAGATCTCCAGGCGTGTGTGGCCAGGGCCTGCCTGCCACACTGCCCGGGAACAGCCCCTGCTGCAGCCAGGGAAGTTCCATTCACCCATCGGCCTTGGGTTCACTCTGGCTGGATAATCACACGCTTTTTCCCAGGTTACAGACTGAACTGGGAAAGCAGATTATTTGCAATTTTGGTGCAGGGACGTTCCTTGTCTGACCTTACACCTCAGCTGCAGTGATACTTGGTTGTAACAAAGATACTTTATTTTTTTTTTTCCTTCTCCCAAGTCTTCCTTTGAAAAATAGTACACTATCAAAATTAGGTAAAAAAAATAATAGCAAACAAAAAGCCTCAGGAGATCTGTCGACACCTCGAGTGGGATGAGCTGGGTGATCTTCCCAGAACAATGCATTCCATTTCACTCACAGATATCTGTGCTTAGATACATGTTTCGTCTAAGAGACACTGTTACAAACCCTTGATTTCAGTGCTTTATGAAAGACATCAGAAGCAGAATTGCTTCTGATTATTACTTCTGAATTAACTACTGCAACTCCAACTGTTGTCCTTCACACAAGGCTTGTGTTAAACAAAGTTTTATCTAGAAAAGCTTGAAACATTCTTTAAAGATAACATTCTGTATGAATATTAGATCATAGGAACAATATAAATGCTATGATTTTTATTAATATCAGTGATTTACATGTTCTTTTCCACTTTATTCCTACAAAAAAAACCAAGTAAAATCTGTCAAAGTTCTGTGAGATTTCCCATATCTGAAGTGGAAACCTCTGGCAAATTAAAACATAATCAATTAAAACTGGCCAATTAAAAGATCATCTGTGCTTTATCCTAGACTCCTAAGGTGAAAAAAAAAAAGGTGTCACTAGTGTTAGGTGTATAGAATTCACATATCAAATAATCTTTTTTCTCAACCTCATCATTCCACAGGGTATTGGAGTAAAAGTGGTACTGGCCCATCATCCAAACTATGGATGCCAAGAATTACAGCTCAGCACAGAACAGCCGTAGAAAACAATGGAAAAAACTTCAGTCAGCCAGATCATACAGACACCCAGATGTTTTCTGAATCAATTTCTGCCTCAGTCACAGAAGTAATAATACATTCTTTGATGAACCAAATAATAGGGATGGAATATCCAAAACAGCAACTGTAAAAAAGTTATCTCCCATCAAAGGAAGGAATTCTTCCAGTCTGGTTCATCATTGCAGATGTGTCTCAGTAAACAATCAGATTAAAAAGCAATATTTAAAAATATCTCCTTACCTTGGAAAATAAGTCAAAGCACCCCAGGCGGCTGATGACACAGTAAACTTCAGGTAGGCGTGGGCCTTTTCCATTCGGCTGATAACAGCAAAGAGGAGATGGGAATTACATATTAATGTGGAGCCATGAGCAAATACACTTCTTTCTCTGACCACACAGTTGGCTATCATGTGACATCTCTCACTATCTGCTTCTTCAACAAATAGCTGCTCTTGGAAAAGCATCATATTTCTTCCATAAGACAGGAAACCAAAACGCACAAATAGAGCTTATCCTCTTTGGAGATCACAGCGTGTTGGAGCTGTATCCCAACATCGCTCCAGCTTGCAGCCATAAAAGCACATTGAACCAGGGCTGCAACTCACGCCTCTGCTACCTCTGTCCCCTGCTCCTGCTGCAGCACCAGGAGCGGGACCACCGTGGGGCCGTGCGCAGCAAGAGGAGAACTGCAATGCTAAGGGAGGCCATGATGGCTTTAGTTCCCCACTCCCTCACTCCATGGTGTTCAAAGATAGCTCAACCTACAGAAAGCGAGCTCACAACCTAAACAAAGGCAGGCTGCATGAGTAAATCATTAACTTCCTCAGATCAACTCATGATAAACATAAAACTCACATAACTTAAACAGCGGCAAGTATGAATCAATCATACACATCCTCTTACCTCTCCCCAAAAGGAATTGTAAAGACCATCCTCTTTAACCACCCCATACAAGATTTGTCCTGGAGAAGCAAATGCTACTTCCTCAGCATAATGGACTCTGCTACCCCTCCTATTCCACTTATCTTTGTCTCTATATTAGACTCTACTGGTGCAGGGATCAACTTCCCCATGGAGTGATTGAAATTCACGTGCTGCAGAGACAACAATCAAGAGAAACTGAGGGGTAGCTGTGCTTTTTAAACCTGAGCATTGCACTCCAGACTTGGACAGTCAGCAGGTGCCTGCCTGTTATAATAAAGACCACAAAAAAAATACCAAAGCTAAGTGAATACAGATGAGTCTATTTCTGGATCCAAACCTGCTCACTACACGTCACATCTCTGAAAAAGCAGAGCCCTTTTTTGTCCATATTAGGTATAAAATCCTTTCTAAAGGCACTGAGTGATTATATCAAGCATGTGGGATTTTGGTTAAAATCATTGTGTCAAATCTGCAGGAATGCTGAAGCCATGCCAGAAGCCTTGGACAGCTCCCAGCCAAGAGCTGTCTCACTGAGTGCCAGTAAAAACATCACATTCCTGGGTCATCTATAAGACCAGAAACAATAACTGCTTAGCACTTACTCCAAGTTTCTCCTTTATGAAATATCATTGCCTTCAAATGTCTTAAAGGCTACATGTCTGTGAGAGCTGGTATTCTTCCCTCCCTGCACTCACTGTGTAGGACATCCTCTTCTGTTATCTCCTGCAAACAGCACAGCCTCACAGATGCACACACATCAGCTGTAAGAGCAGCAAGCAAAAGCCTCAGGCAGAGCCATTCTGAGGGGCAGACCTTCTCAAATGTGTAACACTGACAACCCTTCACGCAACTTCCCCTCCCAGCCATCAGTTTACACCTCAAAGACAGATCTAAAATATCCATTGTGCTTCAGTTTGCTTCTTTCCCAGGAAAGAACATCATACGGGACATGACACTCCTGCCCAGACTCCTCTCTCTTCACTAGGGGAGACTCAGGCCCTGGCTCTGCCCATCGGTACCAGTGTAACCTCCTCTCTTCCCAAAACGGAGCTCTCCCAAGTTGCAGGCTGTGCTCTACAAAGTAGCTACACACTCTTGCAGTCATGTCCTCCACCCAAGGCTCACTCTTGCACACAAAGAATAGGTCCAGATCAGGAAAGCAAAATACTAAGGTAGCCCAGCTGAGAGGCACCTGAGTGATTCTGCCTTGGTGCACCGCACTGCTTCTGAAAGGAGAGAGATGGAGGGTTGATGTTTTGGGTTTGATTTGCTTTCAATTTGTTTTCATGGTGCCCAGGATATTTTCAGCCTTAGTCCAGTATCACAAAATGAAAATGCTAATGAGTTTTTAATGATAACAAGACAGTTTCCCAAAATGATGAACAGAAACCGGTAAGAACTTGGCTGAGACAGAGAAGCCGAGCTCTGCATCTGGGCTGGTCCACGTGTGGCTCAGGACAAACTTTTTTATAGTGAGTTTAATCTGAATTTTACTGCCCAAAGCCCACTCCAAAACCTTTGACAGGAGAAACGAAAGGCTTTTGCTCCAAAAACCAAGCCCGCCATTTTTCTCTTTCAAATCCCACTTCCCTGCCCATGTGCTTGGAATCTAGGGGATCCTTCAGAGATCTCCTCCCAGTCTGCCATAGCACTGAGCTGAGTGAAGGAAGTGGCCTTTCAAAACACAAGCACTATCCAGCATATCCAGAAACGGAGACGTTCCTTAATGGTGCCAGGAATCAGAACAATTCAAACACTGGGAGGCTAAAATGAATAGTCAGTCACAAGCCAGTTTCTGTGGAGGCTCTTGATTCCTTGTTAGGGCCAATCCAAATTCTGACCATGAGAAAACTGTGGGTGTTGTAAATCCAAAAGCTCTTCTTAAAAGACTTCTTGTTCTATTTGAAACATGAACTTTGGGTGGCAGAGCACCCAGTGTGGACAGGGCTGAAAGTGCTTGGGGGAAGGGCAGGATGGAAGGAAGAGGGCAAGGAGAAGAAAATGTTTTCCAAGGAGCTTTTTGCAGCTCCATAAACAGTCTGCATCCCACAAAAGTTGCTTTCACAGTGTAACGAATTCCCTTCTCGTGCCCTCAGCAAATGCAGGATGTTAGGTTAGTCCCACCTAACAATTGCTTTCCATGTTTTCAGGTACACACTTCACATTCAGGCATCTGCTCCTCCATGGATTCCTGGGGTTGGCTTGTCTTAGCCTAGAAAAGTGGTGGAGGATCAAATTTTACGTGAGAGAGAAGAGAGGGGTAGGATGAAACAGTCCCTGCAAAGGTGCCCAAATCATCTTTGCTGCTGACATGTGCACTCACTAGAAAAGCTGTTGCAAGATTGCCTTGGAGGTATCAAGATGTAACTGGAAAACTTCATGGTATCTATGGAAATGCAGATTGTCTGCTGTGCGACAATAGGTTACATTCCATTCTAATCCTGTTCCAAAATGAAACAAAACAATATAAATACATTTAAAGGGGATACTGTACAGGATTTGTAGAACAAACAAAACATAATTGTCACTGTATCCCTTGAGGTAGTTTTGGCACACAGACCCCAAAAAAGGTCTGGAAGAATCTGAGATCTGAAGGCAAAAAAGTGGAACAGTTTGTTCATATCACAACACGCCAAAGGCGAGCAAGGCTGACAAAACACAATTGTTTCCTAAACGCAGGAATCTGCACACCAGACCCTGCAGAAGAGCAGCCAGCCGTCCTCACAGCATCAGCCTTCCTGGCCCAGCCAGCCATGGAGCTTTTGCAAATGAGGCTGCCAAATGCACCAGAAGGTGTGAGACACCTCTTGCTGGGTATTACAAGAGCATCCCTCACCAGGACAGCTGGGGAACATTTTCTAAGGAATTAGCCTCACAGCAGTTGGCTTGGCTTGAAGTGGAGCAGTTTATAGGAATTTTAGGGGTTTTTCATGGTTCTATATTACAGTGTGGCCTTGCCTTTCTCTTACATAACGTCTGCTAAAAACTGCACGTAGTTCCCAAATTATGGCTATCGCATTTGACAGAACTTGCAGGCCAGGAACGGGACTAACTGAAGGAGATGCTGTGCTCTCCTGGACATTAGAGTGACCCTGGCGTAAGTTTCCAAAACCTGCTCAGGAAATTGGACCCCCAAACACCAAAAACCTGCTGCTGGTATATAAAGAATGCCTGCAGGATTTACCTGCTCCTTGCTGCCTGTACAAAATCTGTATTTTCTTGTAAAGAGATATATCACACTGAGGCACACACCAGTGTGACTGTCCCACCACGCACCAACGTTTGCAGAGGACACGGAATTGTTACACTTCATGAGTACAGCCAAACCCTGAGGAAAAGGCACTTCAGGTAACCACCCAGATTCCACCATTTCTCCCAGCAGGATGGAAGGAGGTTGCAGCACCCAAATAAAAATAGGTCTCTGCTACTTTTGCCTTTTCCACAGGTAGAGGAAATGCTGAGATGTTTCTCTGCAGCTTCTAAAATCCCCTCTCTTTCTAAGCCCCAGTTTAGGGCTGATGGATTTGCCCCACAAAGGGCAAAGCTGGTGAAATGCACTGGCCACCATTCCTTCCTTTCCTTGGCTGAGTAGGCTGTACCAGTGGGATGAGACTGATGCCTGAAGTGGCCACCTGAAAAACAGACTAGACAGGAGTAAGGGAATAAAGGTCAGTATTTATTTGAAGGGCCTTCAAAGGTACACCCTGGGCAGGCCAAAGGCAACACCCAAGATGGACCCTGAGTCGTAAGTTCTTCATACTTTTATAAGTTTGGTTCATTTGCATATCAGGGTTAGTTCTCCAATTAAAGCTTCAGTTAATGATGTAATTTCCCCAAGCTTACCCCTCCTTCTAAGATTTTTGGTTTACACATTTTGGGCCTAGGACAGTCTGGGTGTCCTTGAAGAGCGAGCTTGGAGAGGCTTTGTTATGTCTAGCTGGCATGAGAGAACAGAAGTTAACAAGCTACAAGAAACTTCAGAGTTACACACTAAGCAGTACAGGATTTGAATACATAAAAGTTGAAACCTAAGGCATGAAGACATGTCAGCTTCTCTACGCCAGGGTTTGGAATCCAGGAATTAAGTCGTCACCCAAAGTGGCAGCAGCAGATCTGCTTTATAACTGGCTTTATAATTAATAGATAGCTTTAGCAAGGCACTACTTATCTTCCCTTTTTCTTCTTGCTATTTGATTGATTTTTGCCTTAGCCAATGGAGGATAAAAATCTCCAATGCTGTCTCAAAGCACCATTATATAAAAGTGTGCACTATTGATTTAATTCTGTTCCTGGTATTTCCTAATATGCTCAGCCATCTTTTGCACCAGCTTAAAATCAGCGTTCTATTTTTATGTTGTCTTTAATGTAGGGTGAATTTCACTGAGCTTTAGGGGGGTTAATGTTATGTTTATGTTAATGTTTCATTGACAAACTGATTCAACATTCCTGTGTATAGATCTCTTTTATTGTCACTGGTTATTTCAGTCTCAGCCTGGTCCAGCACCAACCATTCGGCATTTCACAAATGCGAGTTCTGTGCATGATTGCAAACTTACTGACATTCTCAGAAAGATAAAAGTCTTAAACCACCCTTACCTGGTAGGGTTAAAACATTTTACAATTTAATTCTAGCCAACATTTTCTGGGGTTGTGTTGGTTTTTTCTAAATATACGTTATTACCCTTTTAAATGACAACTCATTCAAAAAAATTGAATCATAATGCTGCCCTACATCTTGTTGTGCTTATTTACACCAGCAAGGATGACTTCTAGGTGCTTTCCTTGTTCATCCCTGCATGACCCCCTGACCAGCCCCAGATTTACTGCAACACAAGCCTGCAGTGACATTTCCTGCCCACATACAAACCCTGTTGTGGCCCACTCTGACACATTTTTTTATACAGAGTGAGTCCCTCTGATGCTACCTATGGCAAACACCGCCCCCAGAACTGATAAACAAGTTTTCTGTTATTTAGTTTAACGAAACTTCTTACAAATAGAGGAACCACACACAGCAGTACCTCCCAGACAGAGCATCTGCCGTCTGCACGACAGGGGCTCTGCCACGGACAGAGAGCAGGGGAGCAGCCAGCTTAGGCACAAGCAGCGGTGCAGGATGGAGGGCGCTGTTCTAATGACAGGTTTTCAGCTGGAAAAGGTGGAAAATCATGCCAGAAAGGGAAAGGAGGGGAAAGCGCCAGTGTGCCTTACTCTTAGAGAGGGGGACGTATTTACAAACTGCTGTGGACATTCATTTGGCACAGAGAGTCAGCCAGAGACTCCTGCAGCATCCAATATCCATATAAGCTCCCCAACCAAGCGTAGGCAACAGTCATGAGAATAGGACAGGAGCCATGGCTCCCCACCAAGTCACTCACAAACAGCTCCAAACCTATCCAAGAGGTGCAAGGCCACTGCAGGGACAACCAACGGCTTTCTGCTTTGCTGCCATCCCATCAGCTGTGCAGGAGGGACACCAAAATCCCTGTTTGCACTGTGCTGCACCTCCCTTAGCACACTCTGCAACCCTCTGTGCAGATACCTCCCCCCTGATTTACACACACTGCTGTGCTCTCAGTTTATCAAGTGTCCAGTGACTTTCCAGGTGATGAGACAACACTGTTTGTAGGCTCCTCACCTCACCTGTTGACCACCCCTGGTCATGAGGACTGAAAAAGAGTATGAGAAACCAGACTTCGCACTGCTGGCACCAGCCTGTTGCATGGTCCCGAGCTGCAGACTGATGAGACAGTGCTGGCAGAGCGATTTGAGATGTAAGCAGCTGCCTAAGAGATCAACACTACTCACAAATGTTTAGAAATACCAGCTTTGCCTTTGTTTCCAGTGTTGTAGAATTTCTGACTATGCTTGAAAGTATGTAACATAAAGAATTTATGAAGTAAGTGCTCAAACAAGAAACTTTCCACATTCTCAGAAATTCGCTACAAGCCTTGGGATCTAGCTGATTGAAACTGCCTTTATAAATTCTTATCGTACTTGATATCCTTACATTTCCAAATTTCAGAGTGAGAAAACCCTGTTTCCTTTTAAAACCATGAGAAACACCCTCAGTTCAGACTGTAGTTTTGAGATCCTGTTCAAGAGAATTCTGCCCTTTGAGGTGAAGGTGATGTACTTACCAAGAGCCTCCTGCAGTAGCCGAAGCGCCGGCTCCCGTCCTCCCCCGTCAGCATGAAAGAGAAGGTCTCACTAGGAGAAAGCAAATTGCCCAGAGCTGATATCAGAACTACAGCACGGCTACAAGGTAGATCACTTAGGAAGGGAAACTGCCTCATCCAGTGAGAAATGCTACCCACTGGAAGGTCTTCATCCTTAGGACATACTCTGTGGAAAAGTTCTGTCAGCAGTGTGGTTAAGGACAAGCCAGCTGCCTCATTAGAAGAGATGGGTGCTGCAGTCTGAATGACTGCAGAAGGAACCTGAGAATCAGATTTTGAGGGCAGTATTCCAGTGCTCCTTTACCTGTAGTTCAATCCTGTCTCTTGACGGAGCTTTGTTCTTAAAGGGAGAACCTCAGATACTCTCAGAGTAGAGAAATCATCTTCTAATCCAGAAACAACACTGGTTTCCAAAATCCAGCTCATTTTATGTCTCTGCCTAGGATAAATACCATTTGTGACAGAGCAGTAAAACAACAGTTTAAGGCTGTAATTACAGCACAGGTAAAGGGATGAGACTGTGAATTTGTGCCTGGGCTCAGAAACATTCCTGACTGCTTTGAAAGTTTTAAATGGCATTATATAAAACACCACCTTGTGCTGAAATGCCAGGATTTATATACCCAGGGGAGACCTTACTGTGGCCTTTCAATATGTAAAACAGGCTTCTAAGAAAGATGGCAACAGACTTTTTAATAGAGTCTATAGTGATAGGACAAGGGATAATGGTTTCAAACTAGAACTGGGTAGATTCAGACTACATAAAAGGAGGAAATGTTTTACAATGAGGGTGATAAAACCCCGGGACACGTTGTCCAGAGAGGTGGTAGATGCCCCATCCCTGGAATGATTCAAGGTCAAGCTGGACAGGGCTCTGATTAACCTGATCTAGTTGAAGATGTCCCTGCTCATGGCAGAAAGGTTGGACTAGATGACCTTTAAAGATCCCTTCCAACCCAAACTTTCCATGATTCCATCCCTTCTGCCTATCCTGTTACTCTACACCTTTGGATCAACAAGTTCTGACATCTCAATGCAGGGAAAAAAATTATACACTTTTTTGAGGTCACTT
Source organism: Dryoscopus gambensis (assembly GCA_013389985.1). Classification (NCBI taxonomy): domain Eukaryota; kingdom Metazoa; phylum Chordata; class Aves; order Passeriformes; family Malaconotidae; genus Dryoscopus; species Dryoscopus gambensis. Next base: position 104,859 of record WEIT01018213.1, read on the forward strand.
TGAATGAAAAAGAAAATGCAAGCCTGGTTCTCCTTCCCTTGCCCTTCTCCCACAGTCATTCATCTCCAGTGGAAGGAAGAGAGAGCTCCTCTGCTGGCATGGAGCACAGCTCCAAGAAAGTTCTCAGACAGCAACATTTTGAGCCAAATGAAGGGGTGTCCTGCAATGTTAGACAAGCACTCTGAGGTGAGTGACTAGGGCAGGGCCCCATCCTTTTTAAGATTTATTTTAAATACTTCCATTTATGCTTTTGAGTTTAGCACTCAGAGGAACCTTCAAGCCTCTTCCTCTCAGCCACACAGGCCTGTGAGGCAGGCAGAATAGGGAAGAAAAAGAACACAGAGCTTCAAAAGAAAGAAAAATTAAATACAGCTGCTTGATCACAAAGTGGCCAAGACTCAAACTGCTGCTTCCTTAATTGGGCATCAGCGAGGCTGTGGCTGCTCCAGCCGTGCTCCTGCATCCCTGCAGCATCATTCCAGCATCACTCCACCGTGCAGAGGAGCTCTGGAGCACTCACCTGCTGTACTCAGACACAGGGAGCCAGTCCTTGGCATCAGGGAAGCAGAACTGCGGGATAGCCTTGAGGCGCTCCTCTGCTTCCCGCATCTGCTTGGTTGGTCTCTCCAGCTGCCGGGAGAAAAGCGAGGTTCAGTCAGTCCCTGGGGTGTCCCTTCCCAGCTCTGCTTGATGCTCTGCTCACTGATGAGCTCTGAGAGCCAGGGCCCATCAGATTGTCCCGTATTTGTGCTTGGCAGAGTGAGGCATGACTCCAGGACAGGCTTACAGGTGCTCGTACAAAAGAAATAATCACTGCTGGGGGTTTACTTTTTTTTTAAATTACCTGAAACTCCCTTGTTGCACAATGGCCACTTTAAAACACAGCCCTAACTCAAATACCTTTCTGCTGCAAGAGCTCAAGAGAAATGCCAGAGATCAGCAAAAGTCTTTCTATTGACTTCAGCGAGTTTTGGAACAAATCCTGATATAGCCAAAGTGAGCTAAAAGTGAAATATTTAGAAACTGAATTTTAACACAGTCTTTAAAGCATCCACCATCAGGCCAAATTCTCCAGCTCTGGAAAAGATAAATTTGAAAACAGGGAAACCTTTCAGTTACCTTCTCTATGCCCTTTGCTTTGTAACAGATTGCTTTGGAACAATTCTGAAAGCTCCATTTAAAAATTGGATTTCTATTCATTTTTTCATTTATTCACTTTCCTGATCTTAGAATGAACGGTACATAGGAATTTTTCTTTTACCTTGGGAAACTGGTATGTCACTTCTGGGAGGTAAGTGTTTTTAGAGGGCTTCTTTTTCAGGGACACTACCACAAAATACTCAAATAACTCCCGCTCCTGCCACTCAATCAGCTCCAGTTCCAGGGTTCGGTAACTTGGAGCCCTCTTCAGCATTGACTGGATGTGTACAAGGCGCTGGGTATGAGCTGGCATTTAAAAAAAAAAGGAATAAAAAAAGAAACAGATCATTACCTGAGACTGCAATGTGTTTGTGTAAGCCACAGCCACTCACAAAGGACTTTCAATTTGCCAGAGTATTATTCCAAGCATGTTCTCCTTTCGAAAGCAAACCTTCCAGTTAGCAAACCTTCTGTAGTCTCCCTCACTAATTGCACCCATAAATCAAAACTCTCTCCAAGTACTGAAGTGATGCAACACTCAAGTCACTGAAATAATTTGCAGATTGTAACTGTTACCCTGCCAAAGGTCTGGCTTTTCTTCACACATAAAACTGGATTATAAGCCCTTATGTGGGTGTGCAAATGCACTGGGGCCTCCAGGGTGACACATCTGAGGCCTGGCTCACCCTGGTGAAAAACAGTTCCGTGCCCTGTCCCTACACAGCACAGCTTTTTGCTCAAACCACGTAAAGCAAGCCATGGGATAATCTCCAGGAAGAGGGACAGGGAAGAAAGGAAAGATGTGCCAATTGCCTCCTGTGGGTTGTTTTGTTAGTGCTAGCTCAATTAGGAGACAATCTTAGATCATGGTCACTCGTCAAGGCAAAGATGTGCCTTGATCCAGTGACTTCTTGTTCGATATCTGTGGAGGACCGGTCATTAACATCATTACCAGTTCTGGTAGAACAAAACACAAACCAGCTCAGTAAAGGCAGCTCCCTGCATGCTCTTTCCCAGCTCTTCACACCAGGACCTCTGGGCAAAGGCAGAAGAACTGTTAGCAGCACACCTCAAACCCTTAAGGCTCTATTCACTGCCACTGCCCAAAGCTTCCAGACGGCTGACTGGCCCTTGTGGCAGGGAAATAAGATGTCACAATCACTCATCCACAGCAGTAATTAATTGACAGAAATAAAGGGAAAGCCCTTGATGACCAGCCCTCATACATCGGGTTCAACAGAAAAATTAAAAATTATTTTGATAAAGCACCTGGGTCTGGTGTGACTGCTCAACTAAGGAAGCTAAAACCCCAGGATCAACCTGCCTGCTCCTGCCTTGAGACAGCCCCACACTGCAGGCCACTGCTTCTCGTTTGCTAGAAGTGAAACCAAAGAGCCCACCCCACCAGAGGGGCACCCGGTGAGTCCTGTCATGCTACACATGACAACGGGGTCTTTGGCCCAGGACACCCTGAGAGCATCAGTGTAAACACAACGTCACTCAGGAACAGTTGGTTAGAGAGACGTCAGATTGAAGATCCTCTGTTCCACAACAGTGGGGGAAAAGCCTCCTGGTTTTCAGCGAGTTCAGAATATCCTCCCAGTAACAAGAGAGGGGCCAGGCCCTGTCTATCTTCTCTCATGGCCTTTGAGAGCAAGCAACCCCTCTATTTGCTGACACAAAGAAACAGAACTGCAAGTGCTTTTGGGTTGGTACAGGAAGACAAAGCAGCAAGGAGTCATTTTCCACACATCACTGTACAATGTTGCATACATTGCCAGTTTTGGGTGGTCTTACCACCACCTGTCTGGCACAAGTCTGTTTCCCTAAGACCATGTTTTCCAGAAAGGTTTGCTGCATGTACAGTAAGGAGGTGGCATCTGCAGTAGATAGACATGGACTATTGCCCCTTATCTTATAACAGCTCCACACCCTTGTCTTTTTTAGCCCTCACCTACTAACAACGTGATGGGTTTTTGTAATGAAATCTGTTGCTGCTGTCCTCAACTTTTTTATAGGACTCTTTCTGTATCAGGCCTTAGGAAAAGGAGAGAATAATATACTGGCCTGGCTCTGGCAGAGTTTGTACAGGTGCTGATAAAGGAATTCCTACAATTTGGAAACTGCAGACTTTTACAAAAGAGCCTAAGAACCACAACGCTGGATCAGACCCAGATCCTTGCCTCCAACAGCAGCGAGCAGTAAACACAGAAAGCAGCACATGGGTAAGAAAGGAGCATCTTTATCCAATCTCATCCCTCTAAGCCTGCACCCAGTAGTCAGTCTGGAACAGATCAGCATCTTCTGAAGTGGCTGACAAAGCCAATCTGTCAAAGGTCCTGTTCTTCATTATATGACACAGTTGCCAAATCCTTGTTAGACCTTCACAGCTCATTTTGTCCTTGCTTTCCACATTCATGCTCCCGTGTTGGAACTTTGTGAGCTCCGCAGTAACAGAGTTAGGGAACTACAGAAAATACAGACCATGGACAGGAACAACATGCAGTAGCAGGAGTACATACACTGATAATGTCTGTGACAGGGTCTGACTAGAAGTCACTGAAGGCTGATCCCTTACCTTTAAACCTGTCATCTGAGTCACTCTCACTCTCGCTGTTCTCATCTGCAGAGGACAGAGAGGCATCAGTTAATGCAAAACCAGAGCAAACAAACTCAGTTCACTGTGCTGTGACTGGGAAAAATCCTATCTCTGAGCCTTGTGATCCACACATGCACTTCTCCTCAGTCTTAAAATATCTTGAAATAAACAGTTTGAATGACTCCTTAGATTGTGTTTTCCTTGGATTCAGTTTCAATATTGCTTGAGAGTAAGAACTTCATTTTGATGAAAGGGCAAAATTCATTCTCCATTACAGCAACTGTTTGCACTAAATCCCCATCTATGCTGAGCTGCAAAAGTGCCATTTGGAAAATGGGTCTTAACCCTTTCACTTCTTGTTTCCAGGTTTTAATTTTTAATTTTTTTTTAAAGTTATGCAGCACTTGAGAAGTCAAAGTAAGCCTTATGAGCATTGTCTGCCTGGGCAACATTCCCAATCACCAGAATTCACCAAACTGAGTTAGAGTTAACAGGCAAAATAACCTCATGACAAGATGTGTTACTGAGGGGGTCTTGTATTAAAGCTCTATTGTACTCTTACTACAAACGGGGCCTGAATCTCCTTTTTTGGCCCCTGTTTTTCCAGAAGCACAGTGTGAGTTACACAGTGTGAGTGCCAGGAAAAAGCATGCAAGACTGCAGGGTCAAAACTCTGAATTTGGACAAAACTTACAGAGAGAAAGTTATCCTTCACGGAAGAAAATTCTAAACTAAGTGGAGTCCAGAGCAGATGTGGAGGAAAGAAGGGAATTGATAATCCTGTTCATTCAAATGGATTCACTGAGTCATGTCACTTGTACCATACCTCGCAGGGACGCTGTCTCAATGTTGGACATAGAAAGTTTCTTCAGGCGTTTTTTCCCTCTTTTTGCACTGTAGATGGAGTTGATTCTTTGGACAAGCTGAAAAATAAGAAAATGAGGAATCAGTAAGACTAAAGATTTTTCTGCCAGGAGACTTAATTAACCTATCCGAACAAAACATGGATGATAGAGCAGCTGAACCCCCAAAGCTTTTACTGTTTCAAAGTGCATTTTCTATCTCTTTTTTTTGAATCCCATTTGTTTCAATAACTTATTTTGAATCTCACTTCTTTACCTATGGATATATTTTAAAAAGAATTAACTCGCTCAGAAGCCTAAATCTCACTTTGAAAACTCCTGCAGACACTTGCAATGAAAGCAATGAGCCTGAGGATTCAAAGGCAGCTGTTATCCTCTGCCACCTCATTCCTCTATGTTGTTGTTTCTCTCTTCCCTTGCATTTTCTGAATAATAATAGTCCATTAGCCATATCCAACTTTGCCAAACTCTCATGGACCAGAAGATCACATTCTTATTTGAATACAAGAGTAAGGTGTGTCAGCTCCTCCCTGATCTGACATTTTAGCATGTTCAAATTAGCACAAGAGATGGCTCTGAGTTTTTAAAGCTTTTTCAGGTGACCCAGCTGATTTGAAGTGACATCGTGTCAGCTGAAGATCTGGCCCATGTGGACTTCTATGGATTTAACCACCATTAGCCAGAATTTTAAGCCCTGGTAATCATCTTTGTGACTTCCCTCAAAAGGGCTAATGCAGATAATAACTGTCTGCCCCAAAAATATCTGAGATTATAAGAAATATTAATGACATAACTTGTGTTTAGTGTCTTCAACAAGAGGCTGGGGTTACCAAGAATTCATCATTAAACAGAATACTATAACTTTGGGAGAGTCACAAATACGTAGCAATTAATCTTCACGATGTTTTATAAGTCAGGAATAGTATATTTCAGTCCACAGCAGATTTCTTCATAGAACTATAATACTTTTTGCAAAAGCTGCTTCATCTCAGCTTGCAGAGAGAAATAAACTGAGTGAAAGGCAGCAATTTGCTATAGACACAGCAGTAGGTCAGTAACAGAGCACAGACTGAAACAAAACCTTTTTATTTTTCCCTCTAATAACTAACACTATCTCAGTTTTAAAAATTATATTCTCCAGGAGTATGTGATCCTGAAAGGTAAAGTTATAAGAAAATAGAAATTTAGCCTGGAGAAAAGGAGACTCAGAGGTGACCTTATCACTCTCTACAGCTTCCTCAAAGGCGGCTGTAATCAGGTGGGGGTTGGTCTCTTTCTCCAGGCAGCACCTGACAGAACGAGAGGAAGCAGTCTTAAGCCGCGCCAAGGAAAATATAGGTTGGATATGAGGAGAAGGTTTTTTACAGGAAGAGTGATAAAGTACTGGATTGGTCTGCCTGGGGAGGCAGTGGAGTCACCATCCCTGGATGTGTTTAAAAAAACATTGGATGTGGCACTCAGTGGCATGGTTTATAGGGCATGGGCTGGACTCGACGATCTTGAAGGTCTCTTCCAACCTGGTGATTCTGTGATTCTGTGATTGCAATAAAATTGTGAAAATTCATACGCTGCAATCATAATTTCACGTAAGGAGAGTATCTGCCCCTTCAATTTAAAAAAAATTGTGTACAAAACTAACAGCTAAACTTTCCAAGTTTTACGCAAAATCAGGTAGTAAGCTACTCTGTAAGTTACCATAAAACTTCCTCCAGAGATGTGTGCCCATTTGTGCAGTAAAGCAATATATTCCAAGAAAGTAAAAATACAGTAAATATTAAGGACATAGTATTAACTTCATCCTTAAATAGAATTTCCAACCAATTGACAGAAACATAAAAATCTCCCTCTACTCACAGTATTTATAGCCATGTACTTTAAAATATGCTCTCTAATAAGAACAGGAAAGAGCTGAATATACAGTAAAAATCAGCTTTGTTCACAAGCCAAAATGAAGCGTATTGGCAGTTCTCCCCCTCTCTGTTGCTATTGTATTGCTGGTTTTTTTGGTTGTTGTCTTGTGCCTTGGGGGGGTTTTTCACATTCCATTTTGAATCTAAAACTCCTTGAAAAACCAAAAATTAAGTTTTACTTCAAATCCATCAAGAGCATGGTTATCAGGATGGGGTAAGTTGTGAGTAAGTGAAGGGAAACTTATCAGGCCAATTAGCTATTTTCCTGGAAACAAATGATGGGGAAATAAACCACTTCAGATGTTGCTGCATGTTATAAATAATAATTGCCTGGCCATCACCCATTCGAAATCTTAAAGTTAGATACACAATGCTGTGATCCACAGAGCTTAAAGAAGAGTGTGGAAAACCACCTTAAAATCAATTCTGTGCAAAGATGGCCATCAGATCTTTCCTCCTCTTGGATAACTTGGAAGTTATTACTTCTAGGGAAGGGATTTTGATCTAAATGTTCCTCTAGGGTACAAAAAGAGCTTTTGGTGATGGCTAAAGGCTGGCTAGAAATTCACAGGCTCTCGCAGACAGGTGACCTCTCCTCAGCACAAGCCTGGTGACACCTCCAGTACCTTTGGGATCCTCCTGGCGCGCCGTGTGGACAGCAGCTCGCTGGCGGTGCTCAGGCTGTCCTCGTTGAGGCTGGAGGGGGACGAGGGGATACCCAGCTGAGCCAGCAGCAGCATGTCATCGTGGCTGTGCCGCTTGGGCAGCCGCGGCAGGCGGTGGCTCTTCCTCTCTGACCAGTTCCCGCTGCGCAGGGAGTGGCTGCCGGCCTTCGAGGGCAGCTGCAGGGACAAGAACAGCTTGAGCTCTTCCCCTCTCAGCAACACCTGGGGCAGAGGCAGCTCTTGTGACAGAGTGGTGGCTGCACAGGGACACCTCACCAGGTGAGCCACTGCTCTGCGGGATGTGTGTCAAGAGAGGGTCTGAGGTCACGGTGAAAGGACAGGGGTCAACCTCAAAGACTTTAAAGTTCATGGAAAACAACATCACTTCTGATTCTGCTGCATTTCCATGCATCCATATCCCATCAACTCTATGAGCCCTAAAATCTAACTTGAGGGCTTGGCTGACAGCACCGTACTGACCAGTGGGCCTGGTCCATCCCTTTCACTTGCAGGAGTGAAAATCAAGAGTAATTACACAATTCAGTGTAATATTAATTCAGTGTAATAGTAATAACTAAAACAGCAAATTCATGCTATTTTATTCAAGAAAAAAGTAAGTAGGAAAATCAAGCTTGTTCTGTTTTCATGGTGTTAAGAAGTTTTAAGACCTGCCAATGCGCAGAGGTGCAGTTACAACTCTGTCCTGCATTCCCAAAGAATTCCCTTTAAAACACCAAACTGTTATCATTACAGGGCAAAGGGAAAATCTCTCTGAAGGATTAAGCACCAAGTAACATTTGTCTTTAAAAAACTTGGGCTCTTTTGGAGCAGTCCTTGGAGCAGCTCTGCCCAGCTCCAGGTCTCTGCCTTCTCCTCCCAAACACAAACACTGTAAAGCAGCTTCACCAGCATGTTCAGGAAGAAGTACTATTACACCAGATTAGGCATCTGTCAGTTGGCATTTAGTAATACTCTATCAGCTCTATTACAAGCTATAAACCTGCAGCAATAAATGTCCTGTTTATTGGCTGATTGCAGTGTCACCCCACCTGGGATTAAGCACAGGTGTTTCTGTGGAGAGGGGTTGCATCACAAATACAATGTCATCATAAAACATTCCTTTCATACCTGAGGACTTCAAAAACTGAAACTAATCAGTGGGAAAAGAAAAGACACTGGGATTCAAAATGATCACAACACCAGTGTTTCTGAGGTCTCTGCATACCACAGGTAAGCACGCCAGGAAAACCGGTGGCAGTCTACACTTTATTGAGAGGAATTCTTTTTGGAGATGATTGCTGGAAGCCTGCTGACCTTCTGATCTCTTCCATCTTGTTTATCATCATCCATGACTGGAAAGTCATGTTGCTAACCCAGCTGTGTTGCTATGATGGAAAAACTGGGTGATAAATTGTTGCCAAAGCTACCATTCTTCAGGAAATTCAGACTTTTCTATTTCTGGTCATCAGAGAATTACCCAGGCCCAAAGCTGACCCGCTCAGTGTCTGTTCACTTTAAATATCAGCACAATGACAATGCAATTATGGCAGGACTGACTCCTGGCAGGGCACTCCCGGCAGCATTTCAAAAAGAGCTACCAGAATAAAGACAGCCCTGTTGCAAATGTACCAGAGAGTTTTTATTTACTGAACAACTTTACAGAAGCCACTTAAATCTGTAAACTCTTTGGTAACCCTGTGTTAAACAGAGCACGCTGGCCAGTTTCTTCCTATGGACCTGTATGGTTCCCAGCCTAATGACACACCCCCAGGGATCCTCTGGATGCTACACAGCTCCTGTTAACACACACACAGCCAGAAATAGTTGCTATGCACCATGTCCCACTATGATGTTATCCTCATGACTGCAGTGCCTGTTTCTTCTTTGCCTGATTACTACTTTCCACTTGTTCCTATTCCAGCAGCTTTGCTGAAGTCACTCCTCTGTTTTACATAGGATGTGCTAAGGAGCACACTAAGAATCCTGGTGATGCTTCTTTTGTCTCTTGGACTGTGATGCTTGCGTGCACACAAAGTAAGTGAAAGAAAATGCATTCAGTTTTCTTTCTAGGTCTCTTTACAAGACAAAAATGTAAATTGTTGTGACCTTTTGTTCAACTGCAAATTTGATGTTGATTCAGTCCACAATGAAGGTCCTTTAAAGGGTGCTTTGAATCTCAAAATTAAGTATGTGATGAGATTTATATTCTTGCTTATGAACACAGTGATCCCATAAACAACAAAGCAACCTGGCATTTCATGGCATTCACAAAAAAAACAGGCTTGCTTTGGAAAATTGACCACAAAAGGGAAGGTCTGCAGAGTTCCTCATCTTTCTTATGCTATAAACACAACTTATACAGCCCTGTTAACTGCAGACACTGTTTTTTGTGACTGTTTTATTATTCATGTATTTATTCAGGACTTTCACCTGGCATTCTCTGTTTTACAATAAAACACGTCAGACTACCAACTTCCCATGAGCAGCGCCACACCAGGCCTCGCATAACAACACAGGGACAAAACCAGCAGCTGACTTCTCCCCTCCTGTCCCTGCCTGGCAGAAGAGGCAGAGTCAATTCCCTAAGAGGTGCAGCCACACCAAGAGTTAACTTGGGTCCAGATTCAACTCAAAAACAAGCAGTGGAAGGATTCTCTTAAGACCGTCAGGCCGGGGGCAGCTCAAGGCGCCGCGGGGTCGTGCAGCGCAGCGCTGGACGCGGAGCCCCCGCTGCCAGGAGCGCTCCCAGCAGCGAGTGAGGGAGCCGCTCCCAGCGCAGGCAGCCTCCCGCACTCGGCTCTTCCTGCCGGGCCACGCGGGGTGAGCAGGCAGCACTGACCACGCTCTCAGCCAGCCTCCCGCACTCGGCTCTTCCTGCCGGGCCACGCGGGGTGAGCAGGCAGCACTGACCACACTCCGAGCGCAGGCAGCCTCCCGCACCCGGCTCTTCCTGCCGGGCCACGC
>WEIT01018213.1:115241-170174 GCA_013389985.1 Dryoscopus gambensis
GCTCTCAGCCAGCCTCCCGCACTCGGCTCTTCCTGCCGGGCCACGCGGGGTGAGCAGGCAGCGCTGACCGCGCTCCCAGCGCTCCCAGCCCGCCGCGTTACCTGCGGAGGTGCTGTGTATTTCCTGTTCTGCGGCGTCCACATCCTGTGCAGGGAATCCAGGGAATTCTCGGACAGCTGATGGGATTTTCGCCCCGCGTGACGGCCTTTCAGCTCCACATCCTCGTACGGGTTTTCCTTGGGTGACTCGCCTTCACGTTTGGGGTTTCGGGTTGGGGTTTTTTTAAGGAAAGAAAAACAGACAGGAATGTAAAATTAGAAAAAAAGGAAAAAAAAATCATGTGAACCAAGTGAAAGGCTTTTCTAAAAGCTCCTCAGCTTTCAGCATGACTCATCCCTCTAGCTGCAGCTGGAAGTATTTGGAGCAGAACTTGGCTATGAGGCCGACAAGTTTCTTTGGATTTTTTTACTGTCTTTTTTTTTTTTTTTAACTAAAATGCGAAGATTTCACAAGACGTGCTTCTGAGCATCTGCAGCTGTGGAAAATTTATTGATATATAAAAGCTAAGGCACTTAACTCCTTTAAAGTGTATCAGTGGATTTTATAAATCTGTAATTCTTTCACTCAGGGGGTGAAATGAAGCCCAGTAAAATAACTGTGCTCAACACGCCACCCTTACACACAGTAAGACAACTCTTATTTGATGCAACCTTCATTTTTCTCTTCTCCTGAGAGAAGGCAAAGAAAGAATAAACACTCCTGCTCAGCACTGCCAAGAGACAAGATTGAAAATGCAAAAGGAGAACAATTTCTGTCCCAACCATACTGCATCCTCAAAGTGTTCTTTAAAATATACCCTGTCTTCAGATTAGGCAGCTATTCATTTCAAGTTATGTGAATCTCCTGTCTCCCGGAAGGAAATTCTTCCTGCTAGTAATATAGAGAGGCTTGACCAATTAATCACTAAATATGACTTAAATGAAAAATACATTAAAAAGCAGACCACAATCTTTGAAATTTTACCATTTGAAAACCTAAATTTATAGTCCAGATTTAACTGAGGTCCAATACCCACCATCTTCTCGAAACTCCTGAACTCAGCAGACCTCTCGCTAAACAAAGTAGCATGAAGATGAATGAGTGTCATCGATAAAAATAACACTTTTTATCCATTTTTTTAGACAGTTAATAATCAGAAACTGATTTAGAACTTTAGGTTTTTCAAACATCGAGTCATTCCAGTTTTCCAACCATCTTGAACAGAAAATCATCTCAAAAAAAAAAATCTACTCAAATTCAAGACCTGATTTTACAGAAACACCCAGGAAGTTAAAATCTTTTAAACCAACTTTCTTCTGGTTTTTTATCTAAAAGTGAATTCAAAACCCATGGGTTTAGTACAATATGTCTGTCACAGTACAGGCTACTTAATATAAGAAATTCAGCTTTGACTACATACTGTGTCTGTCGAGAACTGATGATGGAAAGCTGTAGCATGGTTCATTATTCCCACTGTTACAGAAAATATTCACAGCATTTAAGGAGAGGACTTATGCTGGGGCATGAGGTGTTTCCAGTGAGAGCAAGGCCTGGGTTAACACTCGGTCTGTGTGACTACCAGCTATTTTGTTCTAGACAGACTATTAAATTTCCTTATTGTACAACAGAAAACAAAAGCAGTTTGTGCTTTCTACTTTATTGTTGAGCCTGGAAGTGTGAGACTGCTTGATTGATCAGTTACAGCCACAAGAACTTCTGCTGAGCAAGTTCACATATTCACAATACAAATAAAAATATAGTTTTGCTTCGGTAGTGCATCATACTAAGATTTCTAGTCAAACATAAGCACAAGAGTGAATGTTTTAGCTTTGTTCTAATTAGAAGCCTGAATCACTTCTGCTCTTGAAGAATGTTTGACTTGGCAATCAGAGCTTATTATTTCATCCAGAGGGAATCTGATTCTGGAAGCTGCACTATCACTGTAGCCAATCTTCATGCCATACGAAAAGAACACCTCCAGGTGCATCAGGTACATAAAAAGAGCCCTTTTGATGAATGAAATGAACAGGATAAATCTTAAGCAACAAATATGCCTAAAAAAAAAAAATGAATTCTATGGAGGACTATGGAAGTGGTTGATTTTCTTCCTGTGGGAAGAAAAAATAGATATCACACCCAGATTCTCTTACTTGTAGACTCTACAGCTCTAGAAATGGTAATCATAACAATGATAAATAGTAAAATTAGCAAAATGCTGTTACTTACAGCTGATTGGGCTCTAGCAGCGTAATAAAAGTTGTTGTAAGCCCAAGTCAAGTGTAGGTCAAGCAAGCATTTTGGAATGGATTAATAGATTCAAAATACCCGGCTACATGAGACACGGCTCAAACATGAGCTTCCTTGTGAAAACAAATGTTACTGCATTAGTCTACAGAGTATCCAAACTCCCTGGAAGAAACAAGCCCGTCAGTGAAAAGAAACCTTTTTTACAATGTAAAGCATTTATAAACGTTAGGGGGATTCTCTTTCCAAAACACAATGTAGAACAGAATTGCTTGAACCCCGTTAAACTCAACATAAATAATGTTGACCTGACATATTAAGTATAGAAATGGGCCCAGAGAAGTCTTGGATGAGAGAAGGGGGAGGAGCAAGGAACCATGAGCAGAGGCTGTTTTTCTGAGTCAGAGTTCTACCAAGAGAGCTTGGGCCAAATTCCTCTTCAGTGTAATGTGAAGGTCAGAGGAGACACCACAGGGATTTTAACCCTTTCCCCTAGAGCTGTGAGAGCTTCTGCAGATGACTGGTTTGCTGTTCAAGAATTCTTGTGTCTAGTCTTTCTCTCATTTGCTTAAAAAACAAATTATTTTCAGAGCTTATCCCTTTAAAATAATACACTGAGACCAAATACACCTCACCTCTTTTTTTTGGTTTTTTTTAAAGAAGAACCTCCTTCCACACCAGATTTCTGACAATGAAATAGTCTGATCAATCAGAAACCACCTGGTTTTGCTGATATGACTTTTGAATTAAGTATTTTGTTCAAGCTCTGAACTAGAAGAGACAGGCGAATAAACTATCTCTTCAGCAATTTTCAACCACCATTTCTTAGTATATCTGCTCTCCCTGGTAGAGACACAAAAGACCAGACACGCAAAAAGAGGCCGCCCAGACTGGTTTCTGTACAAGTGACAAGAAACCAAAGATGTCAAGTAAACGAAAAATGCTCAAAGTACCCTGAACTGCCTTAAAACAGCATTTTACTGCATCTGACTGCACAGCGACTCCCTCCCACGGGAGAAAGATCTGGGAAGTGGTGGTCAACGGCAGGTGCATGTCCCACATGGCAGCGAGGTCCTGGGGGAGACCTGTGGTGGTGGCTGCTACTGCTGCTGCTGCACAAAAAGGAGGGAAGTTTCCATATTACTGGGCTGGCTCAGAGGTTTACAGCTTTCTCCTCAAACACCACATCTCCAGTCCCAAGTCTCAGGCAAGGAATGTTTGCAAGCTGCAGTGCTTGGATTTGCAAAAGTAGAACATATTTACAGTGAAAGAGCAAGGAAACATCCTTGTTCCTGCCATATGGATGTCTGTATTGGAAGCCAAAAGGAGAAACATCACGCAGTATACAGGCCAGGCTTGTCTCAATGAGGCTGATCCAACAGCCACACAAGACAACAGCAGATTATCACTGACTTCAAAGGAAGCTAAATCACACCCCCAGAATGCATATGCTCACAAACAGTAAGTCCTTGGCAAATACTGTCTCTAATTGCCATCCCTACTCCCAGATCAGTTCCCTTTATAAGCATTTTTTCCAAGTTTCCCATTCTCTCAAATTCTACGTACCAAAGTGTTGAGTTAACACAGGGCATTTATCTACACGACATTTATCTTCAGAAGATCTCACAGGCAATTTAATGAATGGTCCATCAGGGAAAGAACAGAAAGACAACAAAAAAAAAAGATAAAATAACCACTGATATTTAGAAAAGTCCTGAGGAATGCAGTGCCTTGAGCTTAAGCATTGATGAGTTTCCTCCAGGGGTTGCAGTTCTCACTCCGTGATGCGGTGATGCAGTGCGAGTCAGCCCCACCGAGTCCTGAGGCAGTACACAATGTTCCCCTGCTCAGCCTCTCACACGTGGCAAATGGGAAGAGAGGCAGACTCAGCAAGCCTGTCTCACGCTGAGAAAGGAGCGAAAAGTAAGGCTGAGGGGGAAAAAAAAGAAGCAGACAGACGCTTCTCTATAAATGGCAGAAAGAAGGGAAATGCTTCATGTCGTTCTAGATGGGAGAAACAATTATCAGAGGAATTAGGTGATTCACAGAGTGCTGATTATAACCCCGGCCTTCTGCACTGCCAGGAAGAGAGGAGAATGGAACAGCAGGTATAGAGTAAAGGAAAAGACTCTTAAATGTTTGTTAAGTTGGGCGTGTAAATTGGGAGCCAGTGCTCACAGAGGAGATGCAGAATCCATAGGGTGATGCTGAGTGCCCAAGCTAAGAGCCTGCTGCCTTTCCTCCTGGCTGCTTAGAAATCCCAGGCACCTGAGCTGCATGGCCAGGACAGTTATCACCTCACAAATGATGTGCACGTGCATTGCTCCTTCATTTCAGTCATAAAATTATACCAATGCAGATCCACACCACCAGTGCTGGAGGAAAACTGGGCCACTGGGATGTTTGTGAGCATGTTCAGACTAAACTGATGAAAACCAGTAAATCTCCACATTCCCATAAAGTATCCAAGCTTAGATGAGCTCTTTCAACATCAGAGATGCTGCAACTGTGCATCTCAGCTGGGGAATTTAGCCCAGGAATCTGCAGAAAAAGGAACTATTTCAATCTCAAATTACAGCTGACACATATTACAGCTGCTCTGAAAAGTTCTTGCTGAACAGCACTGAGTTACAGACCATTACTTGCCTATAGTGCTACCACCCAGCCTATCTGCTCAGTACCATAAACCCAGAAAAGCAGAAAAGCATCTGCAACAAGCAAAGTGGCAAGTCTAAAATGCAATCAGCCTTTTGGGCCAGGATCCATGGACTCTGTAGGCAACAACCTCTGCTTTCTGAACTTCTCCAGTCCTGCTTTGCCTTGCAATAAGCAGAAGAAACACTGCAGATACTTCCAGCTCCCTGCTATCTCTGTGGGGACTGCAAGAGCTTAGAGTGTAGTCATAAAGAACCATAAGGGAAAAGAATTAGCATGGATGGTAAATGAACTAGAAATTCCAACCCCAAAAATCACCCATTTACCACTTAGTCCAAAATCATGTCTGATGAGCAACTGTTAGCACAGTACAGCAACAGCTCCTCTGAACTGCCTGCATTTCAGGGGCTTCACCTGCTGACTTCAACACAGTCTCTGAATTCAGAGGAGGATTAGGGAGAGCAGTCTCACAATCTTTTTTTTTCTCTGTTTTACTAACCTACAGCACTGACTAGAAAAGCAGGCAGAGACTGTCACAAGCAGCTGTAGTGGATGGTACCATGGTGAGACACACTCTATAGAGAAAAACTGAGCTCTACATAGGGCATGAGATGATTATTAAAAATAACTGGAATCCATGTATCCAAATGTAACAACAAAGCAGCAGGCTGACTGTCAGTAGGATCAGCTGAGATATTTGGCCTTTCTTTGACAGGCCCATATGAACACTGTTTGATTTAACATGCTCTGGCTGCCATTACCCTACAGTGTCTATTATTAAAATTGCCACTTTTACACTTTCCAAAATCTCACATTCTTTTTAGGCTGTCGCAGGCAGACTGTGGGTGCAAAATAAGACAGGAATATACTAGTCTGTGATCACTGCCTGTACTATCATTTTGCATCAATCCTAGCTGCAGAGACCTGCTGGTGTCCAACTGAAAACCCAAAATGTCTTCACAGAAGCAGCTAGCTGGCACTCCACTCTCCACTGCTGGCAGAGTTGCAATCTCTCCAAGGTAGCTTCAGCTTCACAGCAGCCCAGCAATTCCAGTTTCTCCCCGATTTGTCGTGGAATGATAATATGACAGACTAAAATGTGCTACAAAAGCATGACAGGGGATAATGTGGAGTGTGAGGATAGGATTTTACTCAAAAGATCAGCTTGCTCTCTTTCTAACGTTTTCCCACATTTACTGGAAGAATTTTGCAAATGTTCTAATTTGAAAGCAATGTCAAGCTGGAACATCTTCCAACTTGACCTCAGTCATCACTGCTGCAGCTCTGATCACACACAGCGAAGGATTCAGTAAAACAGCTAAATAATCTCATTTTGTTACATGACATGCACTATGTCAAATTCACACAAGTAATCAGTCCAACTAATTGGTTTAGGAGAGATGGGGTGCCTTACCAGCAGAGATGAAGGGAGTGACTCGTCCTGTTTTAATGCAGAAGTAAACAAGAAGCTGATTATCCCAAACTGAAGCAATACTCAAACTGACAGAGAAGAACAGCCAAATGATTGTGTATGACTCCACTGTCAAGCTTTTATCAGTCACCTTTGGTGTCAAGTGTAACAAGATTCAATTATATTATATACTCCTACAGAGGCAGTGATTATGTTGTCCTCTTAAGGTGCAAAAAATCTGTCAGCAGAAGTGTCCAGCTACTGAAAGGGCTCAAAATCTTCTGAACATGACACTGAACAAGCCCAGAGAGCAGAAAGGTGCATAAGAAACCCTCCCCAAGGGGGCCAGCTGCCCCTGGGACAGTGAATTGAGGGACACTCCCAGTGGGAACCCACCAGCAAGATCCCATTCAGAAACTCATCCTGGTTTTAGAGCTTCTACAGCAATGTTTTTTGAGGCATTGCCTTATTTCCTAGGCTGCTTCAGTTCCAGCTGCCAAAGCAGACATGGAGTCCTTCGACGTTCAATGAAACATTCTCCATCTACGAGGCACCACACGGAGCCCAGTTGAGCAATGCGTTTCCTGCACATCTGTCATGTCCTCTTGGAGGAAATCTCCACCTGTTCTGCTGTGTACAGCACTCTGGGCATTTAGAGAGTAAGAAGGTTTGTTTTGTCACAGGCTCTTTCCACTAAATTTAATTTTTAAATGGAGGGCTATTTCTTTCACCTAGTTTTACTAGATTTTCTCAAGTCAAACGTAATACTATGCCCTTAACCTTCATTTCATTCAACTTTTCTTGGTGATGATAACAAATGCTTTCTCCTAGATGTCAGGTCAACAACGCTTCAGACACAAGACCTTAAATAACAATATTCCAACATCTCAGCTGCATTTAGGGAAGCAGACTGGAAAACTGGAACCGTATGGTCCATATGACAGGAAATACTGTTGTGCACAAACACAGCAGAAGCAACCATCTCAGCCATCTCTTAATACTGTGATAGTTTCTTGAATTCACACAAAGCCAAGCGTGGTTTCCCCATCCGGATTCAGAAAGCCACATCAATTTTGGTCTGATTAAAGGCTCATTCAAAACCACAAAAAGCAAAACAATGTTAAGTTTACTATGACTGCCACATTTCTGTGAGTGCTAGTACAGAAGATGAATGAAGTCCACATGGTTCCTTGCACATGGAATACAGCTCTCATTTATACGAGGAATGTGCACGCCTTTATACAACAGCTGCTTGATGAATGCAGAATGGATCATTATGTTCCAATCCCATACCTGTCCTGAATTTACCATGCAGGTATTTCATCTATTAAAGTCTACAGAAATATTTCAAAATAGAACAAAGCGTCTGGTTCACGATGTCACCGGATTTCAAAGCACGACTATTTTTGATTTCAATATACCTTAAAACTTACTATTTTTTTTTTTAATTCAGCTCTCAAAATAAGATAAACTACACACAGCAGTTCGTTGCTGCCCTGGTCATTAAAGAAGGAACAGTGCAAGAGCACCAGGAGGAAGACAAAGCTTTAGTGTGCATATGCCTCACATGAAGAGGCCATGTAGTAACCAAAAAACCAGTGACTCCAGGCCTAGCAATTACATGCTTAGAAGCTGTTTAGCCTGGGAAAGGCTGGCGGATAACCCAGCTGCTGTCTGCCACTACCTAGAAAGGCAAGTGGAAAAGGCAGCATCAGGCACTTCTTGGAGGTGAAAGGATGAAGGGCAACAGTCACAAATAGCAACAAGGAGAATTCAGACTGGATGGAAAGAAAAATTTGTTCACAGTGACATCAAGAAAACATTCTTCACAGTGGAGGCTAAGCAGTGGAGAAGGCTGTGCAGGGAGGCAGTGAGGCCATCCACTCACAGTATTTTGAAAACTCAACCAGATGTAGCCCTAAGCAACCTCATCTAATGTTGAAATTAGCCCTGCTTTGAGCAGAGGCTGGACCAGCTGATTCCCCGGTCCCTTCTAACCTGAATTTTTTATGATTCTGTCTCACACTAGAATGCTTAGAGCATTGCTCAAGATTCACAGCTTTCTTTTCTTGTATTTTAACACTTCCTTGCATTACAAATATTAATTCTAAAGGCTGGGGGGACACGACACTTTATTAAGTTTATTACTACAGCAACAATGTTTTAACTGCTTACAAGTTTTAGGGAGGCAAGGAGATTCGCCAAGGAGATTCAGCGAGGTATAGGAAGAAAAAGACCCACTGGCACCTCCAGGGCAACTGTTTGCAAAGAAAATTCAGAGCACAGTGACAAAGCCCTTTATAGCTTTGATGCAGATGTAGGTCTATAAAATAAACTCACTCTTGCAGACACCTGGTTTGCATGAGCACAAAAGTGCTACTTGGAGACTGGGGTCTAGCACCACTGGTATAAATTATGCAGATGTGATACACAAAACTACGATAGTTTCTTTAAAGCTGGAGATCAAACCACTTTGGCTTGTCTTTAATCATGCCTGACAGTTTATAAGAATTATACCGATTTGGTATTCCCCCCACATTGCCCGTATTGAATGAAGTGCTTGGAAAGAGGTTATTAAAAAGCAGTACAAAACAATGAAGTTCTGTGTTTGTCCACAGGTCTGAAATTTTGCATTCTCTTCCCACTGCCCTGCCAAAATGCCCAAATTATAGTCTGCAAGGAGCTGGTTTATAGTGCCCATGAGTTGGAAGAGCTCATTATGATTTTGTTTTATTGAACCCAAGATTTCTTCTCATTCGAAGAAAGCTTCTTACCAGTCCTGCATCTTTTATTTTGATATTTAACAAACCAGACAAGGGAAAGAATCATTACCACCTAAAATCTGGCGGCACAGTGACAAGTCCTGAGCAAAGATGAGCACTGTAACTAACACACAATGCATTCTCAAGTGTGAATAGTGTGGTGGTCTGTCACGGAAAAGGCTGATGATATAACGATGGTCTACACAGAAGGAGACTTTTTAGTATCTACAAAAGTTTTCATTTTAACTAACAGACACCAAGCAGGAGCTGAAAGCTTCTGTTCTGGAAGTACTTTTTTTTTGAATGGCATAGAAGAAGTATACAGCTGAGAATGGAAAGAGTAAATTCCTGTTTTCATTGAGGCTGACAAGCCGGAGACAGAATTTGGGTCTAACAAAGAGCCCCAGGCTCCAATTTGTGGCCGCTGTACTTTGCTATATCAATTGATATGACCAAGAATAGTTTTGTTCTATTGTCTTTGTTTGCCTCTCAAACATTTGTAAGCACTATTAGAGTGCTTTTTACCAGACTAAACAAGCCCAGCTTGTCAGTGTCTCTTCAGAGGATATGTGCTCTAGGATCCCAGACTATCTTGGTAGCCCTCCAGCTTTCAGTATATAAAGATTCATTGTCCAAAGTAAAATGAAGTCCCCTTTGTATCAGTTGTAATAATATAACACTGAAAGAGTTAAAAACAATGCAGATATTCATCACTTGCGTGGAAAATCTGTGCTCTGAAGGGCTGCCCAATTTTCGGTAATTATAACAACTTTTTTTTGATGTTAAAAGAATGTATGCATAGGCCATACATTTCCTTCTAAGACCAAAAGAAACATGTTTTTCTTATGAAGCTTAATCAAAACAGTGTTTTTTGTTGTGCATTCCCGATGGCTGTATAGCTAAAGGAAATTAATTCCTCTTTAACCAGCAACTGGGACTTGGAGGAGACCAGGAACAGTGCTACAAACAACTGCTTTGGGGTAGTCCACACCGGAGTCCTGAAAAGCTCAGGCTGACCACACAAGGCCTCTGAGGTTAATCTTGCTATTGGATAGTTCTGTAAACACTGTCTCGGGTTCTGTTCTTTACATTTTTACACCACTCAAGGCTTCAAGCCAAGGCCTCGATAAAAAGAACGATTTGGTTCTTGAAAAGCACTGGCAAAAAGCTGACCAAACAGTGTGTTTCCAATACTAGCCAGTGAAGTCTGAAAGAATCAAGACTTCCTGCATGCAGCCTGAGAGCTACACTTGCACTGAAGGATCAAACCCATTTAGCCTCCATTTAATCTCTCCTTACTGACAGCACTGAATGGTCCTGCACAGGGCATGTGTTCAGCAATACACGGCCCGCCCACAGCCACTTGGCATCCTGCTGTGAGCCCATTTCTGCTGCAGCTTCTTACCTACAATGTCTTCATAGGCATTTTCTTCTAAAGTGCTCTTGGATCCAAATTTATGCTGGCTCTCAGTTCCATTTTCAGTCGGGGAGGAAGGGTACAGGGATTGCAGACTTGAGGCATCCTCAAACTCAAAGGATTTTCTAAAGTTTAAAACAATAATAATTAGTAACAAGAATGCAAAATTATTCAAACATTTAGATGAGCATTTGCTTGCTAAGAAATATGCATAAAGTGAACCACAACAAAAAAAAAATCCCACATCATGCTTTAAGGACTAATTTTTAGCAGACCGTTAAGTCCTGTGCTCACAGCAGTCTCTCGTATAGCCATCTATGACACTTTTATGAAGTTGGAAGTATTGTCACCCAATTATGCAGACAGGAAGAAAATACCAAGAAAATACGTGATTTTTTTTCCAAGTTTACAGAGTAAGTTAGCAGCACAATCCTCAGATTAGAAATCACTTTGTCCTTTCCAGAGGCCCCAGAAACATGTGGCTCTCTCTCCTAAAGAAAGACACAGTCTCTGCAAAGCATTCCTGCACTGGTTGCTCTGGGAGATGTAGCCCTTAGTTTAACATCATTCGCATCTTGAACTTTCAGATATGTTCCTGCAGAGAGCTCCGTGTACAAATGCCAAAGGCAGACTCACATGAAAGTCACCCGTTTCCCTTGCACATCCCGTGCCAAGCACTGGCAGCAAAGGAGAAAGCACTGAGGAAATTAATGATCCCTGAGGAGCAACCTGGGCTGGTGGCTGGGGGCTGAAGGTTTGGCCTTTCTGGCAGGAAGGTGAAGACCTGCTGGGTCAGGTGAACCCACACAATTTGTCTCCCACGCAGGGTGATTCACCACCTCCCACCCACACCTGCCCCAGGTACCGCTGAGCAGTTCTAGAGGGAGAAGAGGCCGAGTTCTTCCCACTCTCCAGTTTACACCCAGCACTCGTTCTCTGGGGCAGTATCTACACTTGACCTGGGAGGCCCCAAATTTGCAGTGCCAGCAGTACAGGGGCTTGCATTCATTGGATTGATTTACAGCTGAGGATGAAACAGTGAGAAAAATGGGTTCAGGTCAGAGCGCAAATCCCGTGGTGCTGCAAGGCTTGCATGGACTATGCTGGTCTCCATACTTCACTCACTGAGACTCAAACTAGATTAACAATTAATCATCCTGCCACCAACCTCCCTTCTTCTTCTTCCCAGCTGGACTGAAGCATATGTTACAGCATATCCACATGGCAGCGAAAGAGTCTCAGGAAACACTCTGGCCTGTGAATTGAGCATCCCTACAGGCAACACGGTGATCATCGCCCAGAACACTGCATTTGGAAAGAGCATTTCCTATTTGTCTGCTGCAGCAGGCTTGTGGCTCAGAATCAGGCTTAGGAGCCCCTCCTCTCTCTCCTTTCCCTAATCCTCAGAATATCCAGGTACAAGTTATTCACATCAGGATTGTGGCAGAAACAGTCTGCGCCATGTCAGATGCAGACCACTGCTCCTCCACAGCTATTCAGAGGTACAAAGGATGCTGACACACTGAAGACATAGCTGTGTATGAAATGAGGCTTTCTATAGTAGTTAAATATCCAGCTCCTATAGATTTTGAGGCACCAATCTGATGTGGTGACACTGCGTAGGACGACGGGAATGGCTTTGTGGACCATTTGTGGACTCAGCTGTGTTCCATGTGTCCCAAACCTATGCTGTGACACTCTTCTCCTGCACTTTGTGTGTGCCAGAGGATTTCCAACTGCTAGGGAACATTCAAGCTCACACCACTCTGAAATGTTAAAGCTCATGTTGGCAGCAGATTCCCCAGATCCAGCCGGGGTTTCTGCTAGCAGGCAAACATGAGACTTCCTCCATATTACTAGAATGTTGAATTAGCCACCAAAAATAAAATTCCCAACCAAAGAATTGGGAAAATAAATACCCTCAGTCCATTCTCATGACATTCCACATCAATCTGAAACACACAGCTACAAGCTGCAGACGCAATGAGTTATGTCTGTTCTCAAAAAAAAGAACAGTTTAGATACTGAAATTTCAGCAATTACTATCAACCAAATACTATTATTCTTAGACGAATTGTATGGTCTTAAGTTCTTTGTAGATCTTGGAGTTCTCCCTTCTGTAACTGAAGGAAGAACAGTAGCAAAGACAATAAAATTAAGATTTTTAGAAAGGATTTCAACCCACCATTGAAGACAGCCAGCAAACCTGAGATTTTGGGAGGCTGAACTTACTTAGATCATGATTAACAAGAGGTGTGTCCAGAGAGGTGATTAAACTACAGCGGGCAAAGCTGTTACAAATGAATGGATACCAACCCAGTAAAACACCAAACTGATTTGCAAGCATCACCAGATACACATGACAACCCTGTTAATCCTACAACTTATATTCTACAACTTAAATTGATAAACAATGCTTTTTGGAAGGCTTGTTTCCTCTAGCCCTAACCTAGGCCTGAAGCTCCTTTGCTGAACTGTGCTGTTGTCCAGCTCCACAATGACAGGAGACTGAACCTGCAGAACAGCAGGTGCAAGCAGAATTGTACCTCTTCTGGAAAGCAGCTTCAAAACAATCTCAAAAACTCAGTGTGATAAAATACTGTGGTTCTTAGATGACTTGCCCTTTTTCCAATAAGGGCTATCATTTACACCAGAACATTTGAAAATTATTGTTTGTCTTCTGCACATTGCCAATGCTGAACAAACTGAGGGCAACTTTACTTCACGAATTCTCATTAAAAACTAGATTTACTTGCTCTGAGATTATTGCCAGGACTCAAAGATAAGCACTGCTAATCAGAGTTTGACTTTCCACATCCCCCCACGCCTTTCTGGGAGAAACAACATGCCTCAGCAGATCTGTTTGATCTTTCAGAAGCAGGTGTCTCCTGAGAGAAAAGGACAGAATATTAAGGCTCCTCTTCTCCTCTTCCTGCCCCAGTATAATTCAGGTCAGGTTATGCTGACAAACTTTTAATAATTGAGCCAAAAGCAAGCAGTAGATACTGCATCTGAGTGCATCTGAGATGCTGTTCAGCAGTTCCTTGCAAACCTCATCACTAAATATCAAGGGAGGGTGTGTATCATACCCATGCACAGACAGGTGAACTCTTAAAAAATGCTGTAATTTGAATGTTTAGCAACAACTATGCCTACAATTTTCTATGCAATGAGCAGAATGAGTTCCACCACGTCTAAAACTCAAAAGAAATTGTGTGATTAAAACAAGCCGAGCTCCACAGATTGCTGGGAATTGTAGCCATACACTCTCCCTATCATTAACTCAGGAAGGACATAAAGGTCTATCTGTGATAAAACAGCTTTCTCAGCATTAATCCTCCACAGCTCTTAACAGTAACTTAGGATAATATTCCTAAGCACCGAATTAAATAAAATCACCTACACTACATAGAA
Source organism: Dryoscopus gambensis (assembly GCA_013389985.1). Classification (NCBI taxonomy): domain Eukaryota; kingdom Metazoa; phylum Chordata; class Aves; order Passeriformes; family Malaconotidae; genus Dryoscopus; species Dryoscopus gambensis. Next base: position 129,184 of record WEIT01018213.1, read on the forward strand.
CTGACACAACTGCTATAGTAATGAACTTTGGAAACAGAAAACCTCTGGAGGTACACTTTACAGGAAGGAAAGACTGTGAGGGATCAGCTATGGTCCCACTACCAGACAATAACAAAATTATGGTCCATTAAAAATCACAATTAAAGGCATCTGTGCCAAAATGAACTAGACAACCTGTAGCACACCTAACCTAGAGCCTTTTTTTGGGGATCGAGGAATGCAGATTGTAGAGCTCCAAAACTGAAGGCATGCAAAGGTATTGTACCAGTGCAGACCAGCAGGAAAAACACTTGTCTTGCATGGAATTCCTAGCTTTTCTTATGTCAAAAGCACTGCATAAGAGGAAGAATTTAAAATATTGTTACTAAAAAAATACAGCCCGTTTATTTATTTATCTGGAAAACTGAGCAGATTTTCCTTGACTTTTACCTATTCTGGGATTTTCTGTGAAAGCGCGACTCTTTCTTCTGCCTTCTGGTCACGGGGGGCGCAGGAGTGGACGGGAGGGGAGGAGGAGCAGCAGGTGTGGGAGATGGAGGTAGGCCATTGCTTGGTTTGCTTCTGTGGGATTTATCTGCCTCGTACTCAAAGGTGCGTTTGGGCTTGGGAACAGGATTCACGGCGCTGTTAGCCGGGCTTTCCAGGAGCACTTTGGGGCCAGCCGAGTTCGCAGTAACCCCCTGTTTTGTTTTACTGCTTTTCTCAGCCTCAGGAGGTGTTTCTGGTTCACTCCCCAAAATAACACTCCCTCCTTTGCTATCGCTCACGGTTTCACTCAGTCCCTCCACAGTACTCAGAGTCCCAGACTTTTTCCTTCCTTTGTCAACACTGTAGCAGCTACTTGGTAACTGGGGGAGGCCTCTGCCCGACTGCTCCTTCAGTGCCTGCTCGATCTTCTGGATTCTGTTGAGCACGGCAGAGGACTCTTTCCTCACATGGCTCTTAAGGAAAGTGGTGGAAGGAGGTTCACTCCTGCCTGGTCTCTTTTCAAACCGATGGCAGGAATCCCTGTCCAGCAGTTCCTCCTCCTCAGTTTCCGGGTAAGAGCACTCGGAAAATGTTCGGCTCATTCTTCTGAGCCCTTTGAAATCAAATGTCTTGTCGCTGCAGGGAGAGGTCAGCACACTGGGGCAGCTCTCACTGCCCGACCTCTCCCCAGCATCCCTCTTGTCCACACAGACACTCGTCCTGGGGGACAGCTCCTGGCGGCATTCCCATTCTGTGATCTTCTGCCTGATGTCCAGTGCCTGCGAGCGGACGCTCACCCTGCTGATGGAGAGGGTCCTCAATTTGGTGGCAGTGCCCAAGGACAGAGTGCTCCGGGCGAGCGGATGGCTCCCTATCACTTCCCCATCTTGAGCCTCATTTGGAGTCTCCTTTTGGTCAGCCTTGAACACAGACAGCCTTTTATCCAAAGCACCCACACTGACGGCTTTGAGGGGATGGCTCGGGGAGTCGGTGTCCGATGGGCTCGTGGAGGTGCTTCGCAGCGTAGAGGCACGGCTTTTCCAGTCCTTGAGGCACACCCTGGAGCTGGAGACTTTGGAGAGCCCAGTAGAGCGGGAAGAGTCCTCACTGTCGCTGAGGGGATAGGCAGGGCTTCTTCGTGGGGACAACAGTGGTGGTGGAGTGGCTGACTGGCACCTGGAAACAGAAAGAAATTAAAATCAAGGCCTCGGGGAAACTGGAGTTATTTGCCAAGTTTCTTCTGGCTGAAAGTCTCCACACTGCAAGACCACCCCAAAGCATCATTAAGACACCAGTGACCATTCAGCCACAGAGTCGGGGGTGGGAGGTGACAGCATTTAACTGGTGTCAGTGATGGGCCATGAGCAGGACACTTGGCACATCCAAAACAAGTTTTCTCACTTCTGCTTCACCCCTGAACTTAAAGCCAGCTGAGATTCTCACAGCAAACCACTGTCTTGAAAGCATCTACCACCAGCAGATGAGTAGACCTAGTTTATTTTTGGTCTGATGCTGTGGCCAGCAGATTAAATTCTCCTTATCAGACAGAACTAATTTCTTATCAAAAGAATATTGCACACTGAGAAAACACATTAATCTGTGCACACTATGTGTTGAAGAATATAAACTACACAGAAAGATCTCAGTGTTACCCTGGAAAAAACCCTTGGAACAAATTCTAGCCGTGGTTTGCAAAATCAGCTATTGTTACTGGGGTTTTGTACATTGTTGCAAGGACCTTTAAGAACAAAAAGATGCAAGGAAACTAAATAACACATTAATCATTTGGCTCATCAGAGATGAGCCAGCAGTAAGGAAATTAAGCCAAAATCATGTCAAAAAGGGGGTTTGCCGCCCTGCCAAAATCCATCCATACAAATCATAGCAGAAATAATCACAACTCCTTTAACATTAACCTCTTTCTGTTCCAAACAGTACAGGAAAAAGAGGAAAGACCCATAAGTAATGCCTTGCATATGCAATTAAGTTTGTGCTTTGTGAAGCCTGTGGGCAAGCTGTTTTTTATCAACTGTCCTCTACACAGACATGATCCAAATGAAAGAACTGTTTGACCAAAAGAAATCAAGAGAGCAAATGTCTGCACTATAGCAAAGGGAGGAGAGATTCAGATCTCTGCTGCTATATTGTTTTGTTTCCAACAGGCAGCCAATACCTACAGTAGAGATGCCAACTTCTGTGCATTAATCCAAAAAATCCAGAGCACTGGGGTGATTTCTGAAAAATTTACTTTGACACAGGAAATATTTTCTTTTCCTTCAAATGCAACCCCAAACCAAATTATCAGATTTCATCCCAGTTTCCTACAATGGATACTTCACAATCAAAGTTCGAAAATATCACGAAAGAGAAAATCAGGTCAGAAAAATACAGTAATCAAATTATCACGAAAGGGAATCTTCTTTCAGCGGTCTGAGACAAGCAAGTCCATTTGTCACAGAAGTTACACTGCATGGTGACTTTTATTTCTTTATTGCTTTGAAAGATAAACATGCCTGTAGAAAAAGAGATTTCATGCCAAAGATGACGGCAAATACTCCTACAACAACTGCCTAAAGCAGTTATTTCAGGAGAGAAAGGATGCATGCCAGAATATGCTCCTTGCATCCTAGAAGTTGAATTTCCTGCCATTCCATACAGCTGCAGACAGGTGTCTTAAGAGATCTCAGAAGATCAAAAGCAGGTGACAGATGATGAGTGCTTTTGGCTGGCTGTTGCAGCACAGAGTTTGTAGTGGATTACCTGGAATTACCTTGGCCGACATACCCTTATAGTGCCTGAAGATGAAGCCTAAATCAGCCTCCTCAGGCTTGGTGGGGCACCCTGATTCTTCATTATTTTTGTCTGGCTCAGCTCAATCTTTTCAGGGTAATACCACAAAGCCAAATTTTTATGTTATTCTTAACCCCACCTTAGCTCAGATTTGAGATCACGTTCTCCTAATTCTTTCATGTCGCACAGGCCTGTCCCAGAGCTGCAGTGACATTTCTCTCAAGGAAACAGGCATCACCCAGTGGAAGTGTATTTTACATCTAAAGGCTACAGCCTCCACTACAGCCTCAGAAGCTGTATGTTGGCTAAATCCACTGTCAGGATTCAGCTACAGGACAGGGACAGAAGAGGCCCTGTGGAACACTTTAGCATGCTGCAGCTTATTTATTAGAGTCTAATCTGTATTGACAATAGCAAGAATAAAATACAAAATGACTGGAGTAAGGTCAGTAGAATGGGACAGCAGAGGTGAAGGATACGCTGACAATCAGAGAATCATGGACATCTCTCTCTGCCTTTGACACACTGCACAGAAAATACCATAGGCATAGTCCTTTATCTCCTTACACTCTAAGAAATATCTTTTCAGCTTTTTCCACTGTCAGGAAAAGGTTTGGTGATTCATCAGGAAGGGAGGAAAAGGGGAAAATTATGGTTTGCATAACCTGAAGAAGTTGCAAAACATTTCTTCTTAAGAGGTATGAGCCATTCTTTTAAACCCTAGGTCCCCAGTAAGATAATTGCAATTAAGGCTTAATCTCGATACCCACAAATTCAGTTACAAAACTCCCACTCACTTCCACTGTGCAAGACTGGGGCTGCAGAGCCACAGGCCTTCTGCAGGAGTTTGTTCTCAAGGACCTGGGTTACATCAGCGAAGAAATAGATTCTGTTCTATGCTGCATTTCACTCTAAATTTAAGTAATCCAGAGAGAATCTATAGGAATAATTCAACAGCAAAGAGGAACAAAGCTGATGGTTTCAGCATGCATTCCCTAAAGGATGTCAGTAGGTAGCAGAATGAAAGAAAAAGCAACTCCAAAAGCTGATCAGTGGATAATAAATTGGTTCTTCCCCAAGAAACCTACTTCCATTAGAAGAATATTCTCTTGAAGGCATAATAGTTCCACAGACCTTAACACCAGTACTACTGGACAGAGATAATAATTAAGAAACGTGCAACCTTCCACAAAAAGATTGTAAAGCAAAATGCTTTCATTGAAGTCTTCTACATACACAATGACATAGTGCAGCACCTTACAATGCATGTTATTGCATAAATTTTCCAAATATCATGTATAAACAGCATAAATAGAGATTATGGAATCAAGTTTAGCTTTCTTAACAAGTTCCCTTGACCAGCACCTTCATTCTGGGCAAGGATATTTCTTTGAGGATATGAGTATTTCACGAAAGAGATTGTAGTAAGTTCCTCTGGATGCCTATGGGCATTCTTCCAACATGCAGCCTTAGGTGTGCTGTTCCCAAACCCCTAGCAGGTCAGCTGTGCACTGCAGTCTCACAGGCTGCCGAGCAGCCCACCATGTCCTCTAAACAGGCCACAGACCCTGGAACCACCTTTCTGCTGGGACTTGTTGCTGCTCACCAAGGAGAGCAGACAGAATCCAAGAGGTGCTTTCCAGCTCTCTAGACCATGCTCAGCTTTGCTGATGTGACTTTTTCCCTGACAAATCAGCAGCTACCCACAGTGGGAGGAAACTGATAATATCAGTCATGCTCTGTAGGATTTTGAACTGTAGTTACAAATGATCTTCACATTTTGATTCAGTCGCTTCTCTCCAGTTTTTATTTTTCTCACCCAAATGTAGAAAAAACTTGTAATTTACAAAAACTGTAATTCTTGAGGACTGCTGTCAAATACATTGTTTTCTCTAGCAAAGGCATCTCCTTTCACCAGGTCCAGGGAACACATGTGGATAACAGTGGAGCTGTATCTCAGCCACACCAAGAAGAGAACAGAAGCACTTGCTTTGAGATAATTTGCAACTTACTCATCACAAGGCAAAAGATAAAAAAACTGAATTCCTTCCCTTTAGCAAGACTGACTTGCACTAAAAATCTATGGGGATGAAGAAGGACTGGTTCTCCATGCCAAAAGTGCCTGAGTTCTCCCCTGAAAAGTCGAAAAGTCTCTAATTTTGGACAAGACACCAATATTCTCCCTGCAAAATGTGGGTGCTAACATTTGTCTGTTTGTAGGAGAGGAAGAATTTAATTCCTGGAAACCACTCTGACAGCAGGCAATACAAAATTAGTATTAAAACCAGGGGGCCTGGCCTTTAGATCCAGTTGAGCAGAAGCACAGCTCTTCCCTGCTTCCAATGCCAAACTGCAGAAAAGAGGAGAAATGGATGCAGAAAATTCCCACAACTTCATGAGTAGCTTTCAACAACAGGAGGCACCCACAAGGGTGGCTCAAGAACTGGTTTTTTGTCTTTTGGAAACCAGAGTACAGGTGGATAATCAGAATGTGAATTTACTGAGGCATTTGCATCCGAGATCCACACACTTTATATACACTAAGAAAAGTCTTAGGTTGCATTTCAGGCATGAACAGTGACTGGAGGGTGCTTAAGGGACTTGTCTCGAAAGAGTTACAGGACTCCCAGCTCTCACTGCCCCACTCTGACCTCTGAGCTAAGCAGCTCAGACTCTGCAGCACTGTTTTAGCTTTCCTGAAGTGTCAGGAGTGACCCCACAGACCATCCTGTCCCATGGAAAGGCAAGCTGGAAGAAGCCACTCAGCAATTTTTCAGTTTTGCAAATCCCATCTGCTCTTCTTAAACCAACACATACAGAATAGTAGGACAGATTTTGGCTCTCTGATCCAGGGAATTTCCCACTTCAACATGCTCATGCATGGGAGCCCATTTACTGGAAGAAGAACCAGGAACATGCTGACAAAAAGGTACTGGGTTTTCCAGGCTCCTGTTGATGAGATCCCATCATTTCCCAATGACACTGATGTTGGGTGAGCTCATGCAAAGACTCCCAGCACTGGTTTTACTCCTCAGGACTTTCTCCCCACTTTTGTTAGGAAAAATATTGCTTTCTTAGTGTTTTATTTAGGGTTTTTTCTCATCCCTGGTTCTTCTCAGGGCATTGCACCATTTCATCAGGACAATCTAACCTGTTTCAGGGCAACAATAACATCAGAATCAGCCGTGATCATAGGATTGTGAGTTTGGGAATGAGTAGATTTGGCCTGCCACACAGGAGAGTTCTTGTTGCTCTAGCCAATATTTAAGATCTGAAACGAAAGCAACAGAAATTTCCCCTTGCAACAGCAGCAAAACTCATGTTTAATAGACACACTAAAGCTGCCCTGATAGGTAGATGAGGATGTAACTTTGAAATTGTCTGGAAATTTGTAAGAGAGAATGCTAAGAAACGTTTGGCTACCAACTGCCAGCCACTCTGAGAGTGAATACTGGAACCCATCCTTCCCAGAGCAAGGCAAAGTGAGAGGGAAGCACACCCTGCTCTCCTGCTACCTGGAACCATTCACTACACCGTGCTCATTTTGATGCACTGCTGCTGAGAACAGATGGAATGGCTCACTGTGATATTCATTCATATCAAACTTCCACTTGATTTGACAAAGCAGGCAGAGGAGAGAAAATATGTAGAGACCAACAGCAGCTCAAATTAGAACCGGTGTTTATGTCCCATTCCTTCTGTGACCTGGACAGAACAAGAACTTTTGCAGAGGTTCAGTACACACGGCTCCTTGTAACGAGTAGTTGTACACCCTCCAAGGGCAGTGCTGCCAGGAAATCACCCAGCAAACAAACAGAGCAAACAAACAGAGCACATAAACTCTTCTGCCTTTGTCAAACACTCTTGGGCAAGTTCCCAGTATGAATCAATACTTTTGCACAAACGAAAACTGAACGCACCACTGCAGTACAGCAATCTCCCAGGCCTCTTCAGGTGCAAAAATGCAGAGTAATTCAAAGCAGACCAAAAAACTTTAAGGACTTCGATTGAAAGCGATAATGAGGGACACTTCTCCAAAAACTTCTCCTTCCTCTCTCTATATGAGAGCTAGTAATGAACTTCCTCCATGCTTTCCTCCAAAGGACTGTGAGAAGTCCACTTTTGGCTGTCAAACAGCAGCAGTCAGTGGTGTGGTTGCACTTTGAGATGAGTTATGGAACGAGTCATTTCAAAGAGCAGCATGGACTCAGCATTACTTGCTTGTGACAATGTGCCATTTCCTTTCCTTTCCTCACCCCTAGCTGCATCCTCACCAGAGGGGACAGACAGACAGACAGAGGTAGCGACAGTGACAGCTGCAAAGACTCAGCAAGGCATTGCTGTAAGCAGGGGACAAATGCAGGGAGTCAGGCTGGTCTAACTGGGTCACCAGGTGCTCAGCACGAGGGTTAAATGTACAACCATCACCAGAATATGTGATCTGAAACGGCTTTGCCACTTAGTTGAGGTGGCCCACAAGGATCCCATGTATTGATGATCCTGTGAGTTCTTTTTCTTTTCAATTATAAATGAGCATCTAGGCTTGGACAACTGCCTTGTATACTGCATCAAAGAATATAAATGGAATCTTTCAGTGTATTAATTGTTCCTGGAGCAGAAAAGGACTTATAAACCATTGCTATTGTTACTTGTTGTAACTAGGGATTATGGGAACATTAAGACCAAAGGGATCTCCTGCACTACTGAATCTAAATCCACTTTCATTTGGCAGTAAATCTTTCTGTTACAATATATATACTGCATTCTCCCAGCACCTTAATTTTCTACATAACTCAAGTAGATAATTACAGATTATATTTAATTAGCTGAAATCTAAGTAAGAGTTTATGGCAAATAAAGGAGGTGAACTTTTCACACTCAAGTGCTGGGCACACACTAGCAAGGTGGTTTCTGAGCTGATTCAGCTGGGTGATGGAGCAAGTGGTGCAACTTGTCACATCTTGCCTCTCTCTTGGAAAGTGATGTAACTGGTAGCAGAACAAACCCTCTTGCACCAGACCCTTTATGATTTTTCAACTCTCACCAGGAGTATGGCTAAAAATCCCCAAAAATCTGAATTCCAGATAATATCCCCCTGTTACTGTTGACTTTGGGATTGTGACAAAAACAAGACAAAAACTTGTACTTTCTTAACTTAACAGTGAGTCTGCATTTATAAGATTGTTTGAAATAGGCTCACTCTCATGAATATGTGCTGGGATGGAAAAGTCCCAGCATTTAGGGAGAATGAGGCAATAAAATCAAAGTGGACAACAAACCACAAAATGTTTAAAGACAGAACAAAAATAGAAATACCGACTATTTTCCTGTTTGTACTTCTGAATTTCTTTTCCCCAAGGAATTTAGATACTTTCCATTTAAATAAAAACTGAAACCATATCAGAACTAGCTACAGAATGATAGGACTGTGAAACAAAAAAGAAAAAAAAGATCAAGCTCTGTGTGCAGTTTTGAAAAGCTCCAGTGTCTGTGTTCCCAAGGAGTACTGAGTCAATGATAACAATTGCGGGGTGCATTTGCAGGGGTGCTGTGGTGAATTCCTGTGTTTAACACCCCCCCCCGCCCCCGAGCTCTGGGCCTTTGCGTTTGGTTCATGAAGAGAAGTACACACAATCACAGCTGACTGCAGCTGAGCTGTGTTTTTATGGCTCAGAAACAAAAAAGTCTGATTTACACCAGGGAAATGTAGGAGTCATTCTGCCAAAGTAAATTACATGAAGTGGCAACTATGTTCTACCGCCGTACAAAAAAAGGGCAAAGAAATCAAAGTTGATGAGTCAGATCCTAAATACTTGAATTAGACTGAACAAGACAGCAAGACAAATCTGACCACGAGGAATGACTGTAAAATGAAATGCCATCAATCAGCACGCAGTAGGTGTCTTTGCCAAGTCAGGGGGAAGAAGATAACAGGAAATTGTGAAATTATCTAGACTCAGAGGGTTAGATTCCCTGCCACTCCAGATTTATGGCAGTCTTCTGCTCTGTTACAAGGCAAGGGCAGGATGGTCTTTAAACAATTCCCCGTTTAAGCTTTTTTCACCTCCTCTGTTCAGACACAAATAACTACCCAAGGCAAAGAATGCCAGCGAGCCTGGGCTGTACTTTCCATCACAGGGATCAGAAGCTGACTGTGAAAAAATCAAAAAGCAAGAACAGAAGTACCAGAGTAAGCCATTCTCTCTTTTCCACCAAAGTACACTGCACTGGCTTCGTAGGACCATCTCTCATTTTCTCCTCAAAAAATATGATTCACAGTTGAAAAAGGGAAGCCTTCCTTGGAGTTATATGTTTCCCATAGCATGTTTTGAATAATGATGTATGCAATAGATATTTCCACTGTTACAGCTCCACTATTTTTATTGTTCTGGAATTGGTTCACTATGTTTTAGTCTCACCCGATTTCTTAAGATCTTGGGAGTTTTGCTGGAGAGGGAGTGGCAACACAGCAAGTGATGGCATTTTCTTAAACCAGGCAGAAAGCACAAACCTTCATTTGTCTGTTTAAGAACTGCCAGTCCTTGAAACTTGTTCTTTAGCAGCATGTCTGAACATGCTGACTGTTCAAAATCCCAGTGCACAAAGAGGCTCTCAACTTTGCTTTTTCAAAGCACAGGTGATTTTTCAACATGCTTGCTCATCTGTCCTGGAATAACAAAGCAATAAACTCTGTGGAACTAATTCTGACAAAGCTTTCCAAGTTTTCTATGCTCACACACACACAATTTGGGAAGGGTTAAAAATTATTTTTATGAATTGTGATGCTTAGTTTTCAAGTATCTGAGGACATCCCGGGTTTGGCAATCTTCAAATCTGGAATTCTGGTTTTGGAAAATTTATGGTTTGGGAAAGTTATTGTAAAATAGGGTCATCCCTCTTCTGCCCTGACAAGTCAGAAAACCTTACAAAGTCACTCTATACTTTACTGAAATACTCTATACCCACAGAGAAAAGAACTGAACAGGAAGTCAAAAGGTCCTAAATCCTGGCTGCACACTAATCCAGAATACAGACAAGTCTGCTTTCCCTGCTTCACATATAAATCAACCTCTAGGTCATGCAAAACCTCATCAAATAGACTTAAGTATAACTGTCTAATAGGGACAGAGAAAGAATAAGAATTCAGGACTCCATCCCATCTTTAACAAACTTACTTAATCTCATCCACTCAGAGGAGTGTGTTTCAGAATAAATATATAATATTTTATTTGCCTTTCCTACCAGTATCCACATTTTCCTTCCAGTCCCACCAGCTTAGCTGTGGTCCCCAATGTGCTGCCAATGTCCAGTGAGATCTTTCTGTAGATGTTTCTTTCATCCAGTTTGGCAAATTACTTTACTTAACACAGTGAGAAAGTATCCTAGAAGAGCAGGTTATAAAACCGAAAGCCATTGTCCATCTGTCTGCTATGAAACAGCCATTCTTAATTTCTGTCATCGTTTCAACCACCGATATCATAGTCCATCACGTCTGAGGCCTGAGGCATCTGGACAAAAATACAATATGTCACACAGGACAATACTAAAGCGATTGAAAAGATCTGAGAATATTTGTGCTGCTTCTGGAGTTACTGCACTGCAGAGGAAAGAGAAAAGAAAAACAAAATAAGATAAAATTTAAAATACCAGCAGAATAGAATTGCCTGCATTACCTCTGTGAATCCAGAACAACCTCAACATCACCCTGGCTAAACACAGTCTATCAGACCCAGCCTGTCCCACTGCCATGCACTTGGAGCTCATGCACCAGGGAAGGTAAGTCACAAGGCATATGGATTGTCTGAGGCAGGGAAAAAGAAGAACTAATTCTGATTTCAAACTTTGCCCAAAGAATGCTCAGGCCTCTGAGGGGCTGACTCATCTCTGACCAGCAGCTGGATGCCATCCTGTTGTCAAGACAACTGTAGCAACTCAGTTCAGCTTGCTGCAACCTTCTCTGTAAGCAAAAAGCAGAAGCATTGGCATAAAACCAGCACACTCCACACCAGGAAATCTTACCTATTCCCTGAAGGACACTTTTTGTAATGTTTCTGTAATACGGATAAAGCAATCTGACAGCTTTTTGTTTGTTACTGCTTTACTCTTAGATTGACACAGCTAGAGGAATGTGCCCTTGTTCTTCATCTTTAACTTCATTTTATAAGTTTTGCCCTCTCTCTTTTGTCCCTGAGAAGAGTGGATTTCCACCTGCTTCAATCACCAAAGAGGTCTGTGCCTCAAACCTGGACTATTTTTCCAACAAAATAAATGGTACTACCATCCTCTGTGAACTTTCCAGTCACCTAGTTAGGCAATTGTACCTCGAAAGTTGTCTGTCTCTCACCCACACACTGACATTCATTGCAGCCTTTGAGGATAGGCAAAACAGTTTTCCTACCAAAAGTTACACTTTTTTTTTTTTCTTTTCTAAGAAGTAGCCCAACACTCATAACAGGCTCTGGACAGGAGCAGTAGTAATATCTCTCACATATATACAATATCTCTCTTTTATGTAAACAACTGAAAGAAAGAAATCAGATGCAGGATTTTTTTTTTTTTTTGGCACCTGGAAAAGCAGAAAGGAGAGGGAGCAGTTGCTAAGTAAAAGATGATCTATGGGGGTGCCAAAGCAGGGAAGAGAGAAGGAACCATGTTAATTGAGTATACAACGTGTCTCATCTTTGGAGGTTGCATCCTGGATCTGAAAGAGGAGATATTTCAAAGTTTATCATCATTTTCTTTAGTGCCTCTGACCTTATGGAACACAAAATAAATTGCAGCTATGATGACAAACATGACCCTTGGTACACTTTCCAGTGTGTGTAGATGGCTGTATGCCAGGTGCCCACCAAAGCTGCTCTGTCACTCCCCCTCCTAAGCTGGACAGGTGACAGAAAATATAAAAAAGCTCATGGGTTGGGATAAGGACAGGGAGAGATTCCTTACCAATTACCACCACATCATTTGGGGGAAAAATAAGTAATTAGCAGTCAAATCTGAGTAGGATCATGAGAAATAAACCCAAATCTTAGAAATGTTTTTCCCCTACCCCTACCCCTCCCCCTTCTTCCTGAGCTCAACTTTACTCCAAATTTTCTCTACCTCTTTTCCCGCAGCAGCTCAGAGCGACGGGGAACAGGGGCCATGGTCGGTTCATCACACAGTGTTCCTGCTGCTCCTTCATCCTCATGAAGAGGACTCCTCACACTCTCCCCCTGTTCCAGAATGGGGTGACTCCCATGGGAGACAGTCACACTCTCCTCCCGCTCCGGAATGGGGTCGCTCCCACGGGAGACAGTCACACTTTTCCCCTGCTCCAGAACAAGGTCGCTCCCACTGGAGACAGTCACACTCTCCCCCTGCTTCAGAATGGGGTCGCTCCCACTGGAGACATTCACACTTTTCCCCTGCTCCAGAATAGGATCAGTCCCACTGGAGACAGTTACTACACTCTTCCCTTGCTCCAGAATGGGATCGCTCCCACTGGAGATAGTCACACTTTTCCCCTGCTCTGGAATGGGGTCCCTCCCACTGGAGACAGATACACTCTCCCCCTGCTCGGGATTGGTGTTGCTCCCACTGGAGAGAGCTGCACTCTTCCCTTGCTCTGGAATGGGATCACTCCCACTAGAGAGAGTTGCACTCTTCCCTTGCTCCGGAATGGGATCACTCCTGCTGGAAATAGTCCCACTCTTCCCCTGCTCCGGCATGGGTTCTCTCCCACGGGACATAGTTACAGTCCTCCTTTGCTCCGGCACGGGGTGTCTCCCACGGGAGACAGTTCTCCAAAAACTTCTCCAAGGTGGGTCCTTCCCATGGCTGTAGCTCTTCATTAACCGCTCCAGGTGGGTCCCTTCCACAGGGTGCAGTCTGTCAGGAACAGGCTGTTCCAGTGTGGGTCCACCCCAAGATCACAGGTCCTGCTTGCAATCCTGCTCCAGCATAGGCTCCTCTTTCCACAGGTCCACAGGTCCTGCCAGGAGCGAGACCCAGCACAGGATTCCCATGGAGTCACAGCCTTCTTCAGACATGCACCTGCCCTGGCATGGGGTCCTCCACAGGCTACAGGTGGATCTCTGCATGCCCGTGGTCCTCCATGGGCTGCAGGGGCACAGCTGCCTCACCATGGGCTGCACCACGGGCTGCAGGGCAATCTCAGCTCTGGTGCACAGAGCACCGCCTCCCCCTCCTATCCCACTGACCTTGGTGCCTGCAGGGCTGCTCCTTTCACATATTCTCACTCCTCTCCTCTCTAGCTGGAATTGCTCCTGCACAGTAACTTTTTTCCCTTCTCAAGTACGTCATCCCAGAGGCGCTGTCACCGTCACTGATGGGCTCGGCCTTGGCCAATACAGTGGATTTGTACAGATTAAGAAATTATATACTTCACTTGAATTTATGAGGGAATATTTTTTCCATTCACTTCCTTTAAAAATCTATTAACCACTGTTTGATTTTCTTCTGGCTTATGTCAGCACAAATCAAGTGTTGCTAAAAAGAAGTTGCTAAAGATCCAAACTGATGCAAAAGTTAGTGCAGGAAGATTTAAGGCATTGATCTGGTGCAAATGCACACTTATGAAAAACAAAGTTTCAGTTTAAATAACATTTGCTCTGAAAATTAAATTAGGTTACTACATCTGACTGGTTACAGTACGCTTCTTTCTGCTTTCAGCTAAACAAGCCAGGAAAATGACGAAATGTGTTGGGCATACCCACAATTCAACGTCATATGAAAAAATTGGCCAGCCAAAAGTTGTTGGTTGAACAGAGCTTTGAAAAACTCTTTGATCTATTTATTCCCCAATCTGTTGGCATATGCACAAACTGAAAAAGAAGAAAAAGCGGAGGGGAAAAAGCAGAAGAAAAAAGCCAAGCTGTGAGTTGCAGTGTTTGTTGCTATCATATTTATTTACCCAAGAGTCCAGACAAGGCCGAATTAACTTGACCAAGGGCTACATCTGGCCCTAATTCAGTTGCACTGCATATTAACAAAAGAACAATCAGCCAGTGCTGGAGCACTGTGCACACCAATATTCAGAAACATGATCTAAAGGAAACTTTCCAAAAGATTCAGACATTGGCTTCTCTCTGCCTTTTGCTGCCCACAACTGTCAACAGGAGCAGAGTTAGGCCAGGGAAAGGCACTCCCCATGACTTTGTTCACCGTGATCAAGGGTAACTTAAACGTGTCCATTACTCATCCAGCTGAAATGAGCCTCCCAGACCAGATTTCAGCACCACACCTACAAGAGCTGTGGGATCTCAAGCCTAAATTTGGAATCAGGATAATACCTGGGGAATTAACATAACCTTTATAGATATTTTATTCTCACAAGACCTTGACTTCTTATAAAACTGTGGCTTTAGTTTTTACACTAGGTTCTATAGGGAGCTGCCCAATACATCATAGCTTTTCACTTCACGTTTTACTTCTTATGAGAAAATTTGTATGTAGTATAACCCTAAGGATGAAAATGTTTTGCGGCCACTGACATGCAACAGAAATGCTGCACAGTAAACTGCAAGTTTTACTTAATTTAGGACAACTAAACTTTAACTTAGAGCAACTAAAAGCAAGAAGACATTTCTCCTCTCACACATCTTTTCCTTCCAGGACGAAAGTAAGCTTCATGTCCCTACAGGAAGCAACATAGATAGCACCAGGCAAAGCATCCAGAAAATGAAAATGCTATGGTACAGGTGAGGCAATAACAACATGCATGTATACAGCAGCAAGAAAAACCAACAGGCAACATTTATATGCTCATCAGCTCTGAAAATAATTGCTCCCCACAGACTACAGCACGGACAACAAACTCCTTCCAGTAACCCGTGGGCTCTCCAATAATGAATATTTGAAGCAGTAAATTGAAGTCCAGATTCTGACCCTAAGTTATATCCCTCAGAACCTCACAAAGTTTGACCCGTAATACTAATTTTTTTCCTGAAAAGCACAAACCTGTGATTTATGCTCTTTATTCAATGGAAAAAAATGCAAGTTGTCTCATAACCCAGAAAGCACATTTTAAAAAAGATACCACAAAAAACCCAAAACCTGAAACCAGGCATCAAAACCAACGCAGCACACAAAAGTGTGCCAGCAGCACCTCATTTAAAACTGTGTTTTCATCTCAGCAGTTAAAAAAGTACAGTCATTATAAGGCATATTCAGCCTAAATATAAACAACTATAGTCTCTAATGGACCAACACTTTCCATACAATAAAAACAAATTCAGCTTAGCATGGGTATGAGTACTGCTATGAAAACTTAAAAATCATCTTTAAGAATTAAAGTGGAAAAAATTAAATCGCATCAAATAGACAAGAAGCAGGCATTCAGTCTTCGAGAGATGAGGTTCTGTCTGAGAGCAAGAGAGGTAGAGGAAGGAAGGGTAGAGAAGGGCTGTAAAAATGAGTTTTAGTCCCACAAAGTCACTTGTCCTATACCAGAACTACAAACTCTGGAAATTAAAGCTATTCCTATAGCTACCTTCAGTAAGCAGAAGGCTGGTGTTGAGTTCCTGCCTGTCACTAGACAGTTCACCTCCTGCAAAACTGCTTATGGGAAAGGACACTAAGGAATTCAGTGCTTCACGCACTTCACTTCTGCTGTATTTAGCTTCCTTCTCTCATGCCTCTGACCAGCACACAGCTGCCCACCACTGCGATCGCTTCAGCCTGCCCAGACTTACTCAGAAGCTCTTCCCTCCTGGAACAATGCAGAATGGAGATGGAGGAATTCTCAGTTCCGCGTGTTTTGCCATAGCCTCTGTGTTCCCTGAACGCTGCCTGCTTCACTTGTCAAGCAGCAAATGACACACTGAGAGCGTTTGTCAAACCTCTGTCCCTTTGTGTGCTTAAGGGGAGGAAACTGCCATTAATGTTTAACAAAACGGGAGCAAAGCCTTTCCCTGCAATCTCACGTGTTGGCTTTGAAGGGACCGGTGTGTGAGAAATATGGCAAGACAGAAGTTTGCTCCTGGTAGCCCACAAAAAAATTGAGTTTTGATTTTAAACTTACAGGAAGCAACAGTTTACAGTTCATTCCTGAAGCTCTGAACTGGGGCAATCCAGCTGCCTGATGTGAAAGAAATCACAGAAGCTGTGTCAGGGACCAAACCATATACACACAGACACAGCAAGCCTGCCAGGCTCAGCCCCTATCTTGAAGCCCACACGGGTGACAGTACTGTTTGACAGGAAAGGGAGAGGTTAAAAATCCACATTCAAACGCTTTCAGGTCCCTGCCAACAAATGGCACAGGCTATCTGCCATCTCCCGTTTGCCTGTGTTGACAAAGTAGCTTCCCAAGTTAGCAGCAAACCAAGGAGGCAGAGGTCTCGTGTGAGAGCAGTCTCATTACTAGGCATTTGTTCAGTTGTCTGGACTGACAAGCCCTCTTTTGGCCCCGGCTGCCTCCCGGGGTGAGTGTCCTGCTGCACAATAAAAAAGGTGACTCAGCTGGAGACATCCATGCTGTGGTAACAGGAGGATTAACCAGCGCTACCCACACCTGAGTGTCACCAACACTGCCCCATCCCAGGCACAAAAGTCCCCCGTGCCAGCAGCCCAGCTGCCTGCCAGCATTAGCTGTACAAAGGATCTTCTGCGCTTTTTGCTAGCAGAATTTGAAACACAACACATTTCTGTGCTGCTGCCACTGCAATGAATTCTGTTTTCACAGCTCAAATAGTTATGTTGTTACCTGGAAAAAGCTTACTTTCCAGAAATTGTGATGCACGATGGGCTTATCCTAGGAATCCAAAATGAAAAATAGCATTTCCATCTATTAGCTGCGGTTAATTATTTGTCAAAGGTGTACTTGCTGTACAGCCACAGTATTGTGCTTGACCTATGCTAAAGAAGTCACCTTGCTTTACAGACCTAACATTTTCTTTCTGTAGATAAGGACAGAAAAATTAATACTTTTCAGTTACTTCAGCAATTTTCTACAGCTCCCTCACAGTAAAATACTAATATATATTGGCATTAAAGCTCATCATTAATATGATAATCATAAAATATTTCCTTTATAAAAATAGTGCTTTAACAAAGAGCTTCAGGAGCAACATATGGACACTCTGGGCAAAATTTCCTTATCTGGTTAATAACAAACAGGGTATTTAGGCTCTCAAAAAAAAGCAGTCAGACTGTCATGGGAACTGACATTCCCATTGACTACAATAGAATTTTATGGATTGACTCAATAAATCAATTTTTTTAAGTGCTATTTAGTTATTAGGAACACCATATCTGTTATAATTGTTATACTTAGTTGTGCTTTCAGCACCGAAGCCCATCCCACCAGATGCCTGCACATTGCTGCCCGTTGCTCAACAGCTCCAGGGTTCCCTGGTGCCAAGGGAATGTGACACATTCCTTTGTGGCACACTGCCAGTTCTACATACAGGACCTGGCCAGAATGGAAATAACCTCAGAGTGCATGACGGGAACTGTGACTAAAGTTTTGAAAAAGTCTCCCAGGAACTATGGGCACTTTTGCATGTTTATATTGTAATAATATGGATGCTACCTGTGTATTTTCATCAGCTCCTATCTTCCTGCTTGCAGAAAAGTTCTGGCTGTTTATTTTACTTTTAAAGGCCATTTGCTGTCAATGTTCATTCCTCAAGCGTGAATGCAAGGGTGATGCTCAGTGTGGAGACTGAATCGAGCACAGGGTTAACTCCCAGCTTCATCACACAACATTGCCTGGTGAACAGTGACTATGTTATTTAGAGGATGAAGTCTATGAGGACGTTATGTCTGCACTTCTTGCTTTGTTTTCCCAGACAAATAGATTTTTTTCCCAATCAGGGAAGAAACACATATTATCTAGCTTAATATGTTCAGATCTTCCTTTACAAACTCACTCTTCACAAATTCTGCTATGTTTTCTTTTAATGTTCTGCTCTGCCCAAGTGGAAAATATCTTTTTAGGACAACCAAACAGTGCAGGAAACTGGTAAGACAACACAGACCCTTTCGTTTCTAAGCCACTGATTGAAATCCAGACTGATGAGGGCACAGAATGAAAATTGTTCTCCTATACTGATGGCTTTTCAACAGCTCAAGTGTAAAGAGATGAGTGTCTTAGACAGCTCCTAATGAACAGATATTCATAGAACATGGAATATCATTAGCATGCCCGTGATTTGCATCTTTGTTGGTCTTTTCAGTGATATCGTCAGCATCTCCCTAGTCCAGAAGGCAATAGAGCTTCATTCCAGAAAAACTGAAATACTGGCATTAAGATGTAAAAATGTTATGCGCATGACTACTATGCCATATTCCCTGAGGACTTCAGGACTACTTATCACCACCCAAAAACAAATTCACATACGACTTGTGCTCTGATTCTCTGATACTGCACTGGTGGGGACTCCTGTGAGTGCTTTAACATATGTCTTGTTCATTGCTTCTATTCACTACATTTCAGTGCAGTAAAAGCACTAGAAAGTCATTAGAAACATTTCCAAAATCAAGCTCTTGTAATAATTTTCTGCAAAAATATCCGTGTTTAGTTCAGGTCTCAGTACCCCTGAGTACAATAATGTAAATATAGTGATTAAACAAGTAAAGATTGCAGTGTTAGTCTAAGTAGTCTTCATACTGCAATAGTTGCATTAAAATGCCTCTTTTAGTCTAACCTCTCATCTACAACTCTGGTTTTTAAAGACTCGTTAGTTTCTCTTTTCCATTTCTTTATTTTTTTAGTTTCCAATGTGTTTGGCAAATACAAACCTTAATAGAAGAGAAAAGGTAATTTTAATGATAAGGTATGATTTGCTACATATAAAAGCATAAAGCATTCCAAGTGCCAGGAGAATTAAATTACAGTGGGAAGGAATTCACTACACTTCTGTAGCCTTTAAGTAATAATAAAGTCAACTTAATCTGAAGCTTTATGAAGCAAGAGTCAATCAAAATTTTAGGATTTGTTGGGGTTTTTTTCTTAGGAACTTATACAAGTGGGAGGAATATATTAATGAAGTGTCCACCTAAGAAAAAGTTGTTTGTTTGACTGAAAAGTGCATTCTTCCTGAATGGACTTCTAAAATTAAAGTGAAACAAACCAGCCAGCAATATAAATGCAGTAGCAAAATTCCCTGCCCCCACTATCAACTGTTTGAGGAAGCCCAAAGGAGGTACCCAGAAGGAGGTCCATTTCTTCAGTTCTATCTCTTGATCTAACTAGAAGCTGTCGCCTCATCTTACAAACTATTGCCCTCACATCTGTAGACCACTGTGCTGATGAGAATGTTTCTGCAGCCCTGCTAAGGAGATCTGCAGAGGTTTCAGCATGGCCTCAGCTCCGCCAGGCCGGGGTCAGTGCCGAGCAGTGCGCGGGAGGGGAACACTGTGCCTCGGACCATCGGAAATCAGCATGGCACCGGTGCCACTTGCCCAGATAAAGGGCAGCAGTACAGTCAAAGCCTGTATTCAAACCCTTCCCGGTTTCAGGGTCATCTGAACCAGCACTTTAACTCGTTCCCACTACAAATGTTTCTGTTCCTGATGGCAGTACGTGCCCTCCCAGCTCTCGTGGCCTAGTTCAGAGCTGAGCTGCCAGAGCTTCATGTCCCAAATGCATCTCCAGCCTTACAGGGTAAAGAACAGCTCTTATTCCCTTCTGGACCAAATGCAACTCTGCACTGCTGGGAACTGAGCTGCTGAAAATTTGTCAGCTGCATGGTTCAGGCTGTTTCTCCTTGTAAAGGAAAGGGCACAATATTTGCTAATAGATTTCCCATCAGTTATTCAGTTTTCACTGTTATTTGGCTGAAGTTTATTTGTACTGTTTTTTAAATCTCAATGGTCTAAACAAAATAAAAAAGCTGTGTCCCATCACAGCTCCAATACCTTGGCATATTGCTTAGTCTTAGAATTTTATTAAATCACTATTCTTCCTGTTTGCAAGCTCACTGTCAAGATATTAAAATTTGGTTCTCTTCTGAAGTAACAAATATTTTCTACATGGGGTTTGTTGTTTGGGTTTTTTCTCACAAATTCATAAAGAGCTCATAAATGTTCTCACTAGTACTTCTACTAGAACTGCCACTAGGATTGAGCAGTAGGCAAATACTTTCGGCAGGAAAACCCATCTCAGTGTGGAGTGCCTCGTTGCCTTGAGCCACACTCAGCTGCCAGGAGATCTCCCACAGCAGAGGGGAGAGATCCCAGCCTGGGCAGTGGGGAGAGGCTGGGACACACTGAGAGCACATGAGCTCAATTCATACCACTGGCCTCTTGCTGCTCTAACAAAGTCCCTGACGGCTGTTCTGGCTGGCAAAACTAGGAGATGTTTCAGCCCAGGCCACCCCACAACTGATGGGGCAATAGAAGCTCTTATTTTAAAATTAAAATGAAACAAAGCCTTGGCCTCCTGCTTTACGCATACATAACTCACTCTCCTTTCCAAGCTGGTCTCACTCCTTCCTCATCAGAGCTCTCAAAAAAAAAAAAACCAACTTGCTTGCCCAAATATGCACAAAACAGCAACCACTAACCTACCAAACTATGCACAAATGTCCCATAAGTTGTGAACAACCAGCGACCACTTCTAGACCTGCTGCCTTCCCTTTCCTGTGTACTAAGTGTAAACCCAGGCAGAGAGTGCCTTTCACCTGCAATTCAAATGCAACCATCCACAAGGGAAACAAGCAGCTTTTCTATCACTCACAGCAATACTGTCCACGAACAAAGCCAAGAAAGAGTATGAGATGCAAAAATACTTTATCATAACTGTGCTAAGACAATGGCAATCACACATAAAAATTAGTGGGAAAATTGCATGCATTAGAATTTCAAATAAGATCAAAATCTCATTGCTTTAGAACAACACAGAAAGCTGAGGACACATCTTTGGGGTTGCAAGTTACTGCATTCTCCATGATGGTCTTCATTCAGAAAACTCAGGACATGTGATAAATCTCATAATCTTTAAATTTGTACTCATATGACATACTTAAATGCAATTAATTACATTTTGTTTATCTTACTGTTAATAATTTTCTTACAGTAGGACCAGGGCTCCACTGTGGTGGATGCTGAGTTACGTCCCTCCCAAGGCTCTGTAACCAAAGGTGAGGCAGTCTTTCAGTGTCGTCCTGCCTTATCTGCCCCTGGAGGCATCCACCCTGGATGTGAACACAGCTCTTCTGCATTAGTCACAAGATAACTCACTGTCAGTGCAGGCAGACAGGATCACATCTGGATGAATGACCTGACAATTTAGGCAGTGCCTACAGTTCAACACAGAGCTGAGGAGCACTGGTTTAGCTTGTGATTTTTTCTTATATTAGGAGTAGCAGAAAGACTGAATGAATAAGAATTAATTTAAAGTCATATTGTTACATATCTGTTAACACAAGCAGAAGGCACTACATTTGCATCCATGAAGGGATGTCTCTAAATGAGAGACAAGTCCTATACAGACATTGCTCTCTGAAGACAACCTCTCTCCCTAAACAGATGGGTTTTCCTCAAGACATGAGATCATCTTTGACATGAAAAATTTACTGTGGAAAGGGAAGAGAATAGAGCATTCTCAGGACAAGCCAGCAGAGCAAAAAACTGCCAGCCCCACTCAAGCACTGACAGCAGTGCACTGCTTAACACCAGCACTGGACATATCTGCACATTCTTTTATTAAGAATTCTGAACGTGTCAGTTCCTAAGGCAAAATACTTCTAGTCCTCAGCCCAGCCCACAACCACATAATCCTTTCAAGGCAAACAAAGTATTTCAGTTGGATTTAGTAATGTGGATCAAGATTTAATTTCACTTTAAAATAAATAAAGAAATACATTTGCTGTAAAAGTGAATGAGCTTGGCTTGAGTATGACTGATCTTGGAAGTGATCATACATCTCAGGCTTTTAAGGCTGAAGCACAGGCACAAAGTCTTCCTTCAACTAAGATTTTTCTAAAAGCTTTCTTAGCTTCTAAGATCTTTCTAAGATTGTTTCTGCCTTCAGAGAAATGCAGGAATGAAACACAAGACCTTGATGTGCATGTGAAACAGCTGAGCATGGGCCTGCGTACATGACAGGGACAGGTAACCAACCCAAAACAATACTTCTAGTAAACAACCCATGGGCTCACTTGGTTAAGAAATGTAAGTCATTATTTTACTTGATATTTAAAGAATTATAAACAATTCATCTGAAACGCTCCTCAGGTATCTCTAGAGTTATATTAATCCAGATTTGTTTATGTGGCATCTCTATTGCCTTCGCTGGAGGGCAGGTAAGCGCCACCAATTAAAACTCTGTCCTGTTAACCTAAATTTTGAAGAAGGAAAAAGTTCTGACCACAAAGCCAGTGCAAACATATCTCAGCACATGTTAGGCTAACGGGGGTGACAAACTGTCAGTGACAGCAGGAATGTCCTCACACACTGCTGGGAGATAAAAACCAAAGCCTGTATTTAGAGGTTTGTGGGTACCCTCCTCAGTTCTTCCCAAGCAAGGAGAAAGATCCAACTCATGATATCAGATTTCATTTTTAACCAAGCATATTTGGTTCACAGATTCAACTAAAAGTATTTAGAAATGAGAAGTTTTACGAATGTTAGTTGAATAGACACTTTGCAACTTGGTGCTCATGGCAATTTGCAGATGTAATCCTTTGTTCGCACAAATCTCTGGTGTCTTGCTATAGCACCCCCTGACATCAGCACCCCCAGTTCATTGTGCCATTAAATCATGATTGCTCAGCTGGAGAACATCCTCCACCAACATCCTCTGGTGAGGACAACACCTTTCATGTGGAGACTGGGTGGAAAGACAACAGCTTACATCACAAAATCCAGTCTGTAACAAAACTCCTGTGATTCCTTGGACACATAGCCTCTGAGAATAGTTTTTTTCAGACACAGTCACCACTCTAACAAAACACTTACTTGCAGCAAACTTAATTTTTGTTCACTGTAATTGTTTTTGAGCTTTCAAAGGCTCTCGCCTATTCTCCAAGGTGGGACCCTGGAGACTGTGTGTCCTTGGGCACAAACTGCTCGGCTCTTCTTCTTTTTTTTTCCTTTCTCTCGGGCCGAGTTGAAAGACACAGAAAGGCACAGGATTCATGTCTGGCATAGAGCAGGCCATAGGGGACACAGCATCATAAAGTCACCCCAAGACAGACCCATATATAAGACACAGCTTGCACCACAGAAAATTTTACAGGCAAAGAGAAATTCTGCCACTTACAAATACACTGGAAGAAGTCTGTATCTTCAAAATCTGAAGTTATTTATGCCTCATGCAATACACTCAGCTAAACTGTAAATCACTGGGCTCCTCTAAAAATTAACTCTTCCTGTACTTCAGTTACTGCAGCAGGTGAGAAGGCTCAAGTGTATAAAATGCCTTCAGATGCCGAGTAAGAGATGGCATATTAGCCAGAGGCAAAAACATTAGGAATCATTTACAGAAGTTATGTAGCCACACAACTCTAAATATTTTTCAGCTCTGGACTGGTCCTCGTTGCATCCTAGCATCTCAAACTGAGCTGCAATTTTAAGATATAATGATACATTAATATATGATTATTTTGATCAGGACTTTTTTTTCTCCTTTTATCTGTTATACTACACAGCCTACAAGTTTGAAAGCTGTATTTTGCTAACCAGAGCATGACTTCATAGACATAACTATTGGCCTATTTTAATACAGTACAGTGTAGAGGTGATTTTTAAGTCAAAGATCATAATCCCATTTCTACCTTTACCTTTGTTTGTGCTGGAGAAAACACAAGTTTTGGAGAAATACCTAGTAACAAATAGAGTTTCTGATAAAACACAAATACTGCAGATGAATATTAAATCATTTGCTAAGGGAAAGCAAGCCACTTTGTAAGGAGAAAGAGAGAGCGAGCTACTAACACCACTAAGTGACTTCTGTTTTCTTAAGAGGTTTCCTCAGAGTTACACTGATCCTCTTAACTATGGTGCAATCAAACCAAGCACTCATTTGATGCAAAAGGGTCGTGGTCATGCATTAGCTGTAAGCATGCTATGGGCTCCTTTGTCCCCTGTTGAAGGGTTAAGAAGATTTCACAGAGTTGCTTCCTGCCAGAATTACTAAGAAGTCACTTTCAGCTACACACAAGGTGTTTTCCTATCCTTCCATTCCTTGGCGTTCACCTCAGTGACTCACAAGGAAGGATTAAAGTTGTACCCTTAAAGTTCACTGAAAGCCAGAGTCTCCTTTTGTAAGCACAACAATCCTTCTGCAATTTCTCCAATTTGCTTCCTGTAACTGACTTTTGCTCCAAACAACGCCAGAATGTTCCCATTGGCTTGGGCCAAAATAGCATTCGTGGTCCAAGGTTCAGTCACTGACCATGAGAGCTAGCAGGTGCCTGGAGAAGAGAATAAGAATGTGCAGTGCAACTTAACCAGCTTAAGAGTCTGTTGGCTCACAGATTTTGTTTCTGTGACTAAAAGGCTTTGGAAGATTTTTCTTCCATGAATTTGTCTGATTGCAACATCCCATAACAGTAAGGTTCATTATTTAAAAACATGATGCTGCAAAGTGCCTTCTTTTCAGCTGATTCTCGACCTGTTGTCTCCTAGTTTCATTGGATTTGTATTAGTTCTTAAATCGAAAGAGAGTTTTTTCCCTATTTATCATCTCTTTTCCATATATCATTTCAGATACTTCTATTACTCCTCTTGTTACTCCTTCAGTCCTTTCCTTCCTAAGATGAAGAGTCACAATCAATCCACTCTTGTCTTGTAGTGAAAATGTTTCATACCTTCAACCACCCTTGCCATCATTCTACAACTTTCCCATTCAGAGCACAGTTAAGTTTTCTCTCCTACCACACAAAAATCTCAGTTTTTAACAAGTGGTGAATGAACTTCAGGTAACTTCAAAAATAATGTGTTAGTGTGGATTTATTTAAAACACTTCACTTTCTTCAGATCCAGAGGTTTTTTCCCCTCCTGTACTCACAGCAGAAATCCATGAATCCTACAGCCGGATTCTTAAAACTCACAGTTATCCTCCCGAATAACGTCCTCACTCTGCTCTCTGTCTTTCCCTAATTTCCTGAAGTGCCATTCACATAACTCTGGTGGAAAAATGGCTCTGGTGATTCATGCCATGTAATTCACACCCTGGTAAGGATCAAGGGAACCTTAGTTACTGCAAGAATCTTGATACTTGCAAAGCATGGAGTTGTATGGATGTTTACCTGGAGGCACCTTCTTTCTACTGAAGATTTTTCATATTAAAACTTAAATCCATGATCTACAGGGATCTGAATCACTGCCAAAGTAATTAGAAAGACTTCTACAGACTTTACTGATCTTTCCTTCTGACCTATAAGGAATCACAAAATGTTGAACCAGCTGATGTCACCATATCCCTGAATCACACCTTGCATCTTAGAATCACAGAATCAGTGAGGTTGGAAAAGACCTTTGAGATCATCACTTGAACAGTCTTGAAACAATAAACACCACCAAAACTAGGATTGACAAGAAAATAACTCTAAAAATATATCTTAGCAACCAGGAGACTGCTACACCTGTGTTATGCCAGTACCAGCATTAACTGAAACTCTACTACCACAGATTATAAAGTACATTTGCAGGTTTCCAAATGTCCAGTCAAATCCCACACTAAACAGAGACAGTGATTGTTCAGTTTAAGTGAATCTTTGAACATGTTTGCAATAAATCTTGCAAGCTTTAAACTTTTATGATGCCAGCACTTACAACACTGATTTACAGTCTCACTCAAATGAAGAATCCTCATGGCTGACTCAAATAACATCCTCTTGCAGGGTTTCTCAGAGGCAGGTGAAGATTACATAAGGCAAAATAATGGATGGAGAAATGGTGCATGATCACCTATTCATCTCCTCACTTGTACAAGTGCAACTTAGAGATTTTCCTTAGCTTCAGGCTCTTACTTGTACTAACAAAATCTTTCCCTGACAAATTCTAATCAAAACAGATGATGATAAGGAAAGGCAGTTTATTTGACAGTTACTATCCAATAACTTAGTATCCCACAGTACTTTCTAAGCTATTCAGACCAGAAATTATTTCAAAACAAGACTTGTCCAAAGTTTGCCAAAGTCTAGACCCAGGTTCCCAGCACCAATCGGTCTGCACTGGTGGAAAGACCATAAACAGCTGGAGAATTCCAGAGATCATTAGGGAACTGTTCCTAATAACTGCATATTAATATCTCTCCAGAACTTCCTTTAGCCACCCAGGGCCCTCATTATTTTATATTTTTACTATTTTGTACTAAGAGATGGCAAACATGCAAACTGGGAAGCGTACAAGGATATGGAGCCCACCTCTGCTGAGCTCTACCACAGTATAAGATACTTAATAAAAAACAGCAGAATGGATGCTGCTTATCTATACCTTTCTTTGACTGCACATTTTAAAAAGTTTTGTTTTCCCCCTAACTGTGAATGATAAAGGTGATCTACCTTGCAAATTATTTTAAAGCTACAGAAAGGACAAATAAGCAAAGCAACAGAGATGAGCTCTGTAATTTACATTCAGCCCTTTCCCACTTGCTGCCTGACCTGCAGACGGTCTGACCGTGGTCCGTGAAGGCAGATACAGCAGAAGAAGTGTGACACAAACCAACACAAAACACGAACTGGAGACTGGCAGTGGAGGAAAGGTGACATGCAGTCACATGGCTGGGACTTTAGCCCAAAACTCCTGAGCACTATACAGCACCTTCCACACAGGCCCTTCCTTGCAATCACTTCCATTATAACCAGCCCACAAGCAGCAATAGCTCAAAAAGAAACAACCTTTCCTCATACCTTGGCTCCTCCTCTCCCTACAGAAAACTTCTCTCAGCCCAGCTCTATTCCTTCTCTATTGAAATAGAGGATGTTTACCCTTGAACAGAGATTTTGTTCCAAACACAAACTTTAGTCAAAATCTACAAATCCTGCAGTTCTCCACTTACCTATCCAGAGTGTCCTGAGGCACTTTACTCCCTCCAGCTCTGCTGTTGACACTGGTGTTCTTGTTGGCAGTCATGGTTATTTCTGCTTCCTAGAAATGTGGATATCTGCGAGAAGAAAAGTCAATTAACCTTCAACAAGCCCAAAAGACAGTTAACTGCTACAACTACTATGCCGTGTAAAGGCAGAACTCCAGGCTGCTTTTCATTCTATAAAATGCAGTCTGTGTAGTCATGATCCTGAAGAACTAAACCCTACCTCTCTACAGCTGATATTGCACATCCACAGCCAAGTTTATCACAGCCCAGTGCTATAAATGGAAATAATTTATGGGAAGGTGACGTTGTTCGTGAGCTGCCCAGGGCCACGCAGCATCCTACTGCAAAGGCATCCTTGGGGTCAGAGCTCTGCTGCATCCTCTGGGACAATGCTGAGTCCCTTGCAAGGAGCAAGCCACAAACTGAGTTGTAAAAGAAGCACCGGCAGAGGCAAAATACAAGGGAGGGGTCTCCTGTGTGGTTTCCAACCATTCACTGCAGGCGGAGGGTCAGGGACAGAAGACTGGGGAAACGCACACGATGTTTTATGGGAGGCAGAGAGGGGGACGAGTAAAGGGAGCAACCAATGAGGTACCACTAATGGGGAGGGGCTAGAGGAGGGACATCCAATGAGAATAGCTATGGGGCAGGTTTTATAGGAATCATCCAATGGGGTGTCGAGTAGAACCAAACTTTCCAGAACACATGCATAAGCAGTAAGGAAAAATACAGAAACATGAACCTAGACATAAAACTCTTGAACCAATGACTTAACAGCACGCAAACAGGGTTCCGTTGGGAACCTGGGAATTTGCTGTGACCAAGGGGTGAGTGTTGAACTTCTGTGTCTTGGGTGCTTACCCACCAGTCCTTCGACCGACTGGCCTCTGTGGCCACTGCCACGTGCACCGCAACAGGCAGTAGGTGTGTACTTCAGGTTCTGGCCTGTCTGAGGGTCAGAGCTCCAGACCAAGTTCAAAAATATCACAGGTTTGCAGTGGTTCTTCCATCCATCAGAGTATGTGGAGATCCCAGCAGCAGCACTGTGTGATACTTGCAAACACCAT
Source organism: Dryoscopus gambensis (assembly GCA_013389985.1). Lineage (NCBI taxonomy): Eukaryota > Metazoa > Chordata > Aves > Passeriformes > Malaconotidae > Dryoscopus > Dryoscopus gambensis. The sequence goes on from WEIT01018213.1 coordinate 157,501, forward strand.
AGCTGTAACTGGCATTTTGAGCACACCACAGCTATCCCAAGGAATGAAGAAAAGTTTCTCACTTTAAAGGTGCAGCTCTATTATGGAAATATTTTCTAATATAGAAATTTATTCAGTGATGGACTTTTCTGAAAATAATTTTCAAATCTGCTTGTGATATGAAAATATCACAAATGGTTTTCTCTATTGGCCTCAGGATTCTTTAAGTAAAACTGTCTTAGGACACTTTTAAGACCTCAGGTAATATAATGAATCTTTATCAATTCCTAGCTGGTTTTTTAGCAATTTGGTAATCCCAAAAGCTGAAAACTTAATTTCAGCCCCGTGTATAAAGTTAAGTGCCCAAAAGATGGGTCTCACTTCTGTAACATTGCTGCACACTGGCAAAGAAACAGCCCAGTACCATGATTTATTTTGCCTTCATTCTGCTGTCTTAATAGGAATGTCATGCTGTGACTGAAGGGAGAACATGCTGATATGGATAAAGGCCAGGATGTCATCCAAGGAATGCAAAAGCAGGAATCCCTAATATCACGGCCCTCCACTGACTGTATCCCATGTTTCTCCAGTGTAAAGCACAGCTCATAGTGGCCATTTCCTCTGTCATGGTAATCCCTTGAGAAATATTTTGCAAAATGAGGGAGGAATGCTTTTTCATGTCAAGATAAGATTTCTAAAATGCCAGCAAAGTCCCTTGAGAAAGAAATGGAACAGTATTTATTCTACCTGATGCTACAGGAGTCATGAAGGATTCCGTGGCTCTGCTGGCACCAGTCTGGGTGGTTTCTGAGATGTTGCTTAGTTTATAAACTAAAATATCTACCATGGCTTACAGCAGTGCCACCCAGGGTCTGACCAGAACTACCAATTTTTATGACCATTAACAGCATAGCTAATGTAAAAATAAGGAGTGTTACGAAACTTCTTGTTTACTCAAACCCACAGGAAGTCCAGACTGCTTGAGAAGCCACTGTAATGTGATGCTACAAAGCAAGCTGGGGTCTGACAACACACAAAAATTGCTGTACTAACAGACCTATCCCAGTGAAAAGGACATTCTCTAAACCACTTTATTCCAAGCAGTTCTGCCACAAACACAGAAAATCAGAAAATCTCCTGCAGTTTGCAGCTCCAGAGGCAGCTCAATCATGCTGACCACAGACTCCAGGTCTACTTGTCCTTCTCTGATGTCTTGTATCAATTTTCCTAGATTAACTGGAGATTTTTTTCCCCCCAGTTGGTAACATTTTTTCTACACTGAAGCTCCCTAATTTCCTCCAGAGTCTCATTGTTATTGTTAGTGTTGCATTATCAAGATTACAGGGCTGTTACAGAACTGCCTGTTCCGACTGGAAAAGGGATTGCTTGGGACAAAAAAGGGAGCCTGCTAATGCTGGCCAAGCTTTCTAGGACTGTACATTCCACAGGGAGTAAGCAGGTTTTTTAATGTTTTCCACGCACCAGTTCAATACTTTTACTGTATTAAATCTAAGTCACTTATTAACACTTAATGTGAGAAAAAGAAGAGCGATAAACATGGCATAAGGAGGACAATAACTGTTAGCATGCACATGTAACATTAATTTTCCAAGATTTGCTTTTCTGTTCAAGACGAAAATAAGCTGAAGAGATCCTCAAAAAGATGGGATACCGACCTGACACATTAAAAAAATAGTGTGCTTTCATGCTGCTGTTTTTTAAGAGTCCATTTTTCCCATACCCAAAATCAGATGGGAATAAAAAAAGTATGACAAAGCTTGATAAAAATCACTGTGGTCAATATATAAAAGAAGTGATTATTTAAACCTCAGCTTTCAAAGCCACATTAAATGTCAAGTAGAACAAAGTGGTTTGTTTTCAACTAAAGATAAATTGAGTTCTTAAAGACAATTTCTCAAGATATGTCAGATTTAGTGATATAAGTGTGTTCCTTCCCATGCAGTTGAGACTACGGTGATATCAACTTACTTTTCTATTCAATTTTTCTTTATTTTGATTGAATATCTTACTGCAGGTGATGCTGGTATCATCCCAGCATATGCAGAGAAAATGCAAATAACATGAACACGGCAGAAAAATATTCAGCCATTTATAGAGGTGCCTGGAAGCAAGGACTTATATCACCCCAAAAAACCCACCCACCCATCCACCCACACAGCCCCCCCCCCAAAAAAATAAAGCAAAAAAAAGCCAGAGACAAAGAAACAAGGAAAGAAAACCTAAACTAAGTTTTATGGTCATGTAGAAAGTTATTTTAGAGCCTTCAAATGGGTCTGACAGCTCCGCAAGCTTATTGAATCATTGTATGGTCAGAATCACATCCCTTGGGCCTCCAAGGGTGAGAGCATTCCTCATTGCAAATTATTCTTCACAAAGCAATGGAAACCAAAATCTCCCAAGTATTGTGACATACTGTTAAAAACAAAACCAAAAATAGTCATGTCACAGATTCTGCATTGCCTCGTAAACCAGCAAACAAACCTGGTCAAAAAATGCAGAATTCTGTTTCATTTGTAAACAAAGAATTCATCTGAAAACCTTATATAGCTGTAATTTGTGTTTTGCTCCAGACATGGTTTCACTAATTTCACTAGTACAACTCTGAAACTGGCAATTTAATGAGCCCAAATGGTAGAATCATTACATCAATTTTGCCTAAAACCTCCACAAACCATTTATGAGGATCAAAAAGTAAAGATGACAGACAAATATGAAAAATTGTGTGATGGCAACATGGGACCTGCTGCTCGTGGCCAGGCAAGGTTCAGCAACTTGACTGAAAAGGGCTGCTGCAATGCAGATGTTTCCTAGCAGATCTTTATCATTGCAGGCAGATCCAGTGACAGAATATTCCTTATGGGCCATCTGTTAATGGTCCATACACTTTTACTCTTTTAAAATTAAAGTGTGGCCTGAGGCTTTTTTATGGACAGATGGGACACTGAAAGCCATCAAAGTTTGGGCTAATGAACATTACAGCACTTTGTCTAATGTCTAATTCCATTAACAGGTGCTAGCAGGGCAGGGGTAAATCCTCTGTCCTCCCCACAGCAGTTCAAAATTATTCTTAGTTTCCTGAAGCACCCCAAGAGCTTTGGAAGCACTCACTCTCATCCCACTACTGAAAAACTGAAAGGGTTTTTTTCACTAAAAGCTGTGAATGGGAGTAGGTTGAGGAATGAGGCTTTGAACAAGCACCTGAAGAGTCAAGACAACCCAGAGTGCTTTAATCACTTTATAGCTTCCTAAGGTCTCAAGAAAGCCTCCTGCTTTCTAATACACAGTATCCATCAGTTAGCACATTCCAGGTACTGATTCCCTCCTCTCCTTCTGTGGAAGGGGAAGGCTATTGAACCTAGAAGAAGAATTTACATGTGGTGCCTGATGACGTGAGAAGGGAGCCTCTGAATGTTGGTTCCCAAGCCCTCTCCTGGCGTTATCACTAACATGGCTTGAAATCTACTTGAGATCTTGAGTTCTTAAGCTTTTTCCATGCAGATTATTTCCCCCTTGAAATTCCACTGATCTGGGATCTGAAAAATAGGGGAAAATATTACTCCTTTGGTCTGCCCCACAGGACAGAGACCTGGAAACATAACAGGAATGCATAACAGGGAAGAACTACAGGCTGCTAAAACAAACTCAATTTTTTGAAAAATTACTTTATAATAAATACAAATTTTCATAAATATATTATTAATAATAATTGGTGTGTTTACTTATTTTTCTCTTAATAGTAGCTGCAACAGAATGTTGAAAGAAGAAGTTAGCTTAACACCTTAATATGCTTTTCTGGGTGCTTTAAGGGAGCTTGCCCACATGTCAAGAGATGTTGTACAGCTAAATTTTGTTTAGGATTGCAGCCTGCTTTGTGGCAATTTGCCTACTCCCTTCCAGTAAAACAGATATTTATGTCCTCAGAGAACAACATCAGTTCTGAGGAACTGGAAAGTCCGATTAAATGTTTAAAGATTCCTGCCTTGAGAGGGTGCCTGTAGAGACTGCCAAGAACATTGTGACAAGATCTACATCAGGAATACCTGTTCTGTGGACTGGGATTAACTCCACCATCTCATCCAAAATTTCCCTCCCTACAACCCACAGCCTGTTTCCAACCAAGTCAGTGACCAGTCTCTCTGCTAAGCTTTCACAGACTTGATGGCAAGTTTACTTCTAGCACAAACTTCCTACTATAACCAGCAGGGGTGGTGGACTTGGTTGCCTTTGACCCTTGCAATGCCAAAACCACCCTCTCAGCAGTTCAGTCCCCACTGCACTGAACTGGTACTACTGGGAAACTGATGTTGCAGCACTTATTGGAGGGGAAATAAGTTACCTTCCCCAGGCAGGTGAAAAGCAGACACTGCCTAGAGCAAAGACAGCTCTCCACTCACCCTTCACCCTCCTTTCCTGTTTTTGTGCCACATAAAATGCTTTTCCCTTTTCTGACATTCTTGTTCTTTCCTATTTTGTGCCTTTATTCTGTCTTCCTTGCCCTACTTTTTCTTATTATTACTTCATTTATCTTCTCTCAAGCTATTTTTTCCCCTTTCATTGAAAATGGGCAATACCTGGTGAAGAGAACAGACCTCACTTGAAACACACTGCAGTCCAAAATGAATGTCTGAACTAGGTAAGAACTCAGTGCTTAGCTCCGCTATTACCCTTAGCAGTCCTAGGGCAATCACAGCTTCCAAATGGAAGGAAAACAACATGAAAATCAAGGAAGAAGACATTTAGAGAAGGAAACATGAACAGAAAATATATGTCTGTTAGTGAATCAGAAATTAGTATTTCCCTGCGTAGGCTAAAGAAAAGGGTTGGGTTTTAAAAAAATACATCAACTGTTTCAAGCTTAAATATCTTGATTTGCAATACCAGGGTAGGAAGAGTCTACTTAGAAAACGTGCCCAACATGTATCTCAGTTCTTTGGTATTATTCTTCCTTTGTTCTTTCCCCTCATCCTCGGGATTTTTGCATAAAAAAAACTATTGAAGTCTCAGGAGCTCACCTGCTCCTGTTGCTTACTCCTCAGTGAAGTCATAATCCTCTAATAGCAACATCAACACCATTTGCACAACAATGAATTGCTTCTTGTGACACAAAAACTAAATTATAAATTTGCTAAGGAATGAGAGTTGGTTAGCTTTGAGGAGCAAAGATTCTTTTTCATTTAATATCTTTTGTGTCACAAAGGATATGAAAAATGAGAAAGTAGAGTGTCCTTTGGTATTTCCCACAGGGTGTGACCAGTCCCTAAAAACATCCCAATGCAATTCACAGAGTGAATAAACAAAGATGAAAGTCTTAGTAAGTCTTAAAAGGAACTTCCCAGTTGAGCTGATAGCGATGACTGAACCGTCCTCACGCCAAGGCTGACTGACAAAGTCTGCCAGACAGCTGAGAAGCACCTTGGCTTTGCAACTGCTGTAGGTTTTGATTAGTTAGAGCATCATCTGAGGCAAAACACGGGTCACAGCCATACTACAGAGCATGCTGCTGTGCCCAGAGTTGTTAGCATACCTCCCTTCCTGCCTGTCAGGCCCACTCAGACTCCTGCTAGAGTGAGATTTGCAAAATTATTAGCAGTTATAGGCCTTGCGAAGTGTTTTAATAATACATGATGGGAGGGAGAGCAATCATCTTTGAATACCTCAGTAAGGTTAAGAGCTGATATGTGGTGATACCGTGAGTCTCCTTCTGGTTAGATCACTGTGTGTTAGTGGCTCTTCTGAGCCAGTATCTCCCAGAAGCGGGTCCTGTCCGTGTTACCCAAGCTGCCAGTGCTAATGGTTCCAGGGAAGAAATCATTAATTTGCATGGACTGTCTCAATATGATGATATAAAATCACCCTGGGAGGATGAGGTATGGGCTGGAGATCTCATGGTTGTAAGTAGAAAATACTGGCCAAAGTTGTCTTGGCTTGTACAAAGATATGAGAACAACATTGGGTCTGTCTCTTTAGCTCTTGGCAGTTACCCAGGGAATCTGTAGAAAGGCACATAGAAGATTTTAATTCCCCTAGAGAAGATCTTAATTCCCCTGTATCCAAAGTACATCCAGAAGTGAACCTGGACACAGGCATTAGCAGAAACAAATGGGATGCCAAGTAAGTCCATTGTTTGTATTAAGGATTTGTGCAGGAACCTTTCAGGAAGGTATCTGTTTACATTTAGAAATGAAGTTCTTGCACTTAAAGTAACATCTGCAGGACGTAGGAGCTCTGAGCTGTGTTGGAGCTCTGACATAAATTTCAGTCACAGTTTTAGGAAACCTGCTTAGAGGTGAGATCCACAAATTCAGTGCCAGAGATTAAAGCCCACCACCCACATTCTGGCATCTGGCTGAATGGCCCATTTTCTCAAAGGTACTCCTATTTTTCCTACTACCTCAGAAATCTATCCAAATCTCCAAATATCACTGCTGTACCAGAGACAGAGGCCTAAAACTGGCCTGTCCTGAGGCAATGAGCAGCACTCTCATGCACATTGGTTTTCTGATTCAGATTCCCTTCATGTCTATGAACATCTTGCTACTGCCTCTCTCTCTTTCAAACCCTACCAGTTCCAAGCCAAAAGAAACAAACCCAAACCCCCTGTGCTCCCAGGATGATAAACTACAATGAGGTGTGAGCAGCCTGACTGGAAGTCTGCAGTCCATGCCCTGCCTGCCTAAGCTCCCATCTCAGACAACTAGGCAGAGAATTATCAGAGAGAACCATGGACCCAGCAAAGTGAGTGAACCCCAACCTCCCTCCTAGATGTGCTGCTGAAACAGAGGATGTATGCAAAAGAAGAAACAGAGAGGAGTGAGGTCCAGACAAACATTAGAAGAGTTCAAGACTGGTAGAATAAAGGTGAGGTGAAGGATAGCTAACATACTGTAAGAAAAACACAAATGGGAAACAAGAAAGTGAAGAGATTTTTTAGAAAGATGAAAGGACAATAAGAAACCCCATGTGGGAAGAGAAATACATCCCCCTTCTTCCCTTCAACACTATGAACACACTCTGTGTCCCCCAGAGAAAGCAGCCCACCTTTCCTCATGCTCCAGGATGTTTCCATTCCATGGCTAAAATCTTCCTCATGGAATAAACCCTGAATTTTCCTAAAGATACTTCAAGAAAAAATGCATCTGCTATACTGTGGTAACCTGACATGAGACTTCACCAAAAGAGACAGAAATTCCTGCAGTCCTGCAAAGCAGGTGCAAGTCCATGAGAATGAGAAGTGCTCAGGGTCTGCACAGCTGGGCATTCAATACACAAGCCCAAACTCAAATCTAAATTCAAGTTTTTGAGTCCCTAATTCATAGGCAGAAGCCTCATTCCCCATGCACATACAGCCCTGCAGTAACCGAAGGAGACTCGAAGTTCCCAAACTCCTGCAGTTTCTTTACAGAATTGGTTCTAAGGGAGATTGGAGGAAAAAGAGAAGAGGAGAAAAGACTGAGAGAATATTGGCAGCTATACCAGAATGACCAACAAACTAAGCACAGCAAACTACTTCTTATTCCCTTTGTTAACAAAATTATAGTAGCTATAGCAACAAAAAGGGAGGTGGGGAGGAAAAAAGTCTGAGACTTTTCAATATCTCTAAAGAACACAGCTTTCTAATATGGAAAAATCAAGATTTATTGCAGCAGCAGCTCCTACAAGGCAGGGCTGTAGTAGTGCACAATGGTTTCAATTAAAGGCACTAATCATTAACCAGTACAGCTGGGCTTAGCAGTTGACAGGCAACATCATCTCTTCCAGTGAGCCACGAATCCTTCAGGGACTGAACTAGCTTCTATTGCTGTATGACGTGCCCTCCTGCCCCATTTCTGGTGGATTTACCTCATATTGCCTGTCAAGGCCTGTGACAGAGGGACTGAGGTCACTGCTCAACAGAGACATCTCCTTTGTGCCTATATCCCTTCGCCAGGCATCACACATTGATATCCCCGTGGACGCTGCCTGCAGCACGGCCCTGCACGCTCAGCAAGCATCTCAGGGAGAAAAGTGTTTCAGCTCCCTGCTGCCTGTGTGTAGTTTCCTTCTCAAATACGCACACTTGCAAGCTCAAAGAGGGGAGGAATGTCTGGCACTTCTGCGGTGACCATCTGGCAGAAGCACCGCTCCATTTTCTGGCAACTTGACCAGAGTCTTAGAACAATTATTTCAGTTCCTGATTCAAGCGCTGGAGACAGAAGATCAAATTACATTTCTCTCCAGCCATCAACACTAATTCAGTTTTCACTAAGTCAGCCTTTCTGGAATTTTACTCTTCCACACTAAAACAAAAAGAAAAGAAAAAAAAGGAAAGTGTGAATCTAACACTGAAAAGCCAGTAGAAGAAACATAAGGAATTTCAAGAGTTGCCCTTCACAAAGGTAAAAAATGCTAGCAAGAGCCAATAGAGAAGGAGCTGTTTCTTCCTGGAAAGGATATTTTATAAGATAAAATGGTGAAGAACTGAATGTATTGAAAACTAAATGATATCATGGTCCTCAGTGATATCCCCTGGTTTTATAACAGCCATGTAAATAAGATTTCTTGCCTTACTATCACAAGCTGATTGTGACTTGAAGAGAGCACCTTCCCACCTATCGCTCAGCCACAGGTATACATGGCATCAGCAGAGGTGCTTTTCCCAAGGAAAGAATTCAGCTCCCACAGCACTGACCTTTGTCATCTGCATGAAAGGAAAGTTTCAACAAGCTACCACAAGCGAAAGTGTTATAAATCACCTTTCATCAGCACTCCAACCACTAGCCAGAAAAACAACTGGAAACACTTAAACCTGTTTTAACACTTCTTGTAGAAGGAGACAGGGAAACACCTCCCCATCCACGCACTGGAGCCAATTGCAGCCACCAAACCACTCTGGACTGTGGCTCCTGCCAATGGAGTTTCTGCTGGGGATTCCTGGAGCAACAGCCTTTCCCAGCAGAGATAGAAAACCAAGCAGCAGCCACAGAAACTCTAGCTGTGTTCCCATGTGTGCTGCATCCAGAGTGGCAGAAGGGAACCACAGGGGTTTAGACAGAGGCAAACAGAAACAAATCCACAAACAAACTGTGAATGATATCACATATCTTTTAAACCTTCACATGCTGGGAGATGGTATTTGATGATTTGAAAGAGCGTCTCTTCTTTCCTTTTATGAAAATGATTTACATGCAGCTGTGTACATGACATGTTGGAGACTTCTCAAGAGACCAGCCGTTGTTCCAAAGAACTCACACTTCTGTGATAGGAATTTCATAAATGAAGGCACTAACTATCTTCCCAGATGCAGGCTTGAATAGACTCACTGTGCTGGAGAGTTCTGCTGAGGGAACAATCTATCTTTCTTCACAGTCTGCAGAGCAGGAGTAAACCTGACACAGAGGAGTGTTACAGCCTGAACCACTTGGTTCTCGGGTTGGGGAGAGAGAGAGACCCACAGGGATCATTAGACAAGCACTGCCCCTGTCACATGGGCCGGTGCAGAATGCTCCCACGGGTGATCCCGGCTTCCCAAATTCCACTTCGCTGCTTGCAATCCAAGTCTGAACATCTGTAATGCCAGAGAGGGCACAGGAGAACACAGCCTCAAAGATGTGTCAGGAAGAAAATGTGATCCCATGTCCTTACAGTCAGCTGGATGTGTCCAGGAAAAACAAGTAGCCAGTGCGTGCAGGAACAGGGTCCCATTTCTTGTTTCCAGGTTGGCTGCAGTGCCATAACGTGCTACCACTTATGTTTAACAATATCGAAACATTTAACATCAACTGGAAATATTTGTGTGAAGTGATTAATTTTATCCAGATAGCGTTTGGAATGTCGCTCCGGCACCAGCATTTCTACTCAAAGTTTTAGCACTGGTGTTCCTACTTTAGCTCAGTTCAAAACTGTGAGTAAAATATAATTTAATAGCAATTTGATTTTGCAATGATCTCATTGCAAAGGCATATGCAGCATTGCCCTTGCAGCACAGAAACAGCCACAAAATAAGCCTAAGGGACACAGATTAACACTCTGATCAGATAAAATTTCAGCCCCTTCTCCCTTGCAGGGAATGTTTTGGCCTTCTGCCAAGTAGAGAGCATTCCACACACAGTAGGGTAAAATTTGGTATAGCACCCATATGGAAATATCTTCTTCACAACAAGGCCAGGGTATAAAATCTATTATCTGAACATATGTGCTCTCCTACTTCAAACATGAATGAACCTATAGCAAAGTTTGACTCAAACCTTCCCGATCTCATGGGAGTCCATATTTGAGCAAACTTTCGAATGGTGCTAGCACTAAAGCTGGCATTCATCTTTCTTTTCTTCTTTCTCATGGATTTAAGCTGAATGCAGCAGAAGTCCAATTTGGATCTGCTCCCTATACAAAATTTTTTTTTTTGTCTCTTCTAAAGTGTGGTTACCATAGACAATAACTCTGCATCCACCAGACCTTCACAACTGGACCTGTCTACTCACAACAAAAATGTCAAAGCAGATTTTCTTATGATCAACCAAGGAATGGCCTGAAATTCTGTCAGGAGAGGTTTAGGTTGGATATTAAAAGAAGGTTCTTCACCCAGAGGGTGACTGGCACTGGAACAGGTTCCCCAGAGAAGTGGTCCCAGCACCAAACCTGACAGTTCAAGAAGTGTTTGGACAATGGTCTCAGGCACATGGTGTGACTCTTGTGGTGCCCTGTGCAGGGCCAGGAGTTGGACCCCGTGATCCTCATGGGTCCTTTCCCACTCAGCTTCTTCTCTGACAAGACACAGTTCATGCCGTGAAAAGGAAAAGTGCAATTCTATTCTGCTTTCATAGAGTTCATGCTTATGCAGTTGTCAGTTAAACTATAGTTTCAGACACTCCTTTGCTACTGTTCATAGAGGGTGATACCAGAAAGGAAATTACACCTCAGACTTCTATTTCGTACTCCTTCACTGCTCCTCCTTCAGTTCAGTTGTATGCACACTCATCTTCCCAATACCAGTCAGCAGAGAATTTAAAAATGTGCATCTACAAATGCACAAACTGTTACAAATACAGAGGTACTGCACACGCAATTTGATAACATACTTCACAAATAAAACTTCTTTTCCAGTAAGTAAATTGGGTAGAATAAAGTATACACACAGAGTATGAACAACACTTTCCGACTAAAAATTCCATCATCATAAAACAAAGGTCTTTGAGGGTTAAAAAATCTATTACACTGAGACTCTTCCATGTCAGCTTCCTGTGAATGTATTTTTCCCTGTGTTTGATTAATGAACAAATCAAAACATTCAAGACAGGTACTAAACAGTTTTGTCTGGCGTGAAGTCTGCATTGCCAAATTCCACATGGTTTGCAGTTGGTCCCACAAACTTGGCCACAGTACATTCAAAACTCAGTCCTAATCCTCCAAAAGGTAGATAAATACCTATGAGCCTTTTTATGATGCCAGGAAGGTGATTTGTGTTATAGAGGCAGATAAAACTGTACCTGTACCTAGTGCACAGTGGACAAAAGCTGACTGAGAGCAAATTTCTCCCTGCTACAACAAAAGAAATCCCTTTTGCAACTCCAAAAGGTAAAGATTTATGAGATTATGAATCCTCTTCAAATACGTTTTGTGACTATCTGCTCATCTGATGATTTTGGGATGAGGTATTTTAACTGATAATTTTCCTTGAAATTTGTAGGTGTTACAAACACACCAGGATTCACAGGTTTCTACAGAGCATGAATTCCTGAAGTTTCCTGATGGGATAACTGCCTCTCTTCTGATGTGTGCCTAATACTTAACATCTGAACTCCAACCTCATTTTTCCAGTCAAATATTTCCTATTTAACCTAAAGAAGAATGCATGGTGGGACATCCATTTACATCAGGTTTTCTTTATCCTATGTTTTAGATGCAAGAGTTATTTTCAGAATCTTTTTTCTGGTACTAGAGAGTCTTAGGGTGTGAAAAACATGAAATTCACTTTTGCTGATTCTTCACAGCAGCTATATGCTAAGTGAGGCTCTAAAGAAAATATATGTGTGAAAATAGTTGGAAGTTCAAGGGCTTTTTTTTTTTCCAAACTGCAGTTTAATTTCATGGCAGTTTCAAGGTATTATCTCTGCTATTTCAGACAACTGCATTTTCTCAACCCTTTGACCAGTCTTTTCATCAAAAAGGCAATGAAGTTGGAGTTTCTGTGAGTGATAAATTCAACTCATGCCATAGCAAAACATCAAGCAACTGCTCCATTCATTCTCCAGAAGCAAGTTTTGGCCATTCCAGTTTTAATGGGAAAACTGGAGCCACAACACAAAAAATGAGAGCTCTTTGGAAATGCAACCACACCCCACTCATATTCTGCTCTGTGCCCCATGTCCCCACCCACAGATACACAACAGAGGAATACCAGCTGTTGAAGCCTTGCAGATGGCAAATCCAGTATTGTGCCATTTTGGACTTTCTCCTCAAAGGATTATTCCACATGGCTTCTTTTACAGGGTCGGGATTTCTTTTCTTGGGAGGATGGATATTTGGGCATGGAAAATATCTGTGGGCATGAACAATGGGGAAACAGCATTTATAAACTGAAATAAAGCCTTTCCAATTTGTGGAAACAGCTGGAGGGAGGAAAGAATCTTATGAATAACATCGTTGAAACCCAACAGGCTGTTGACAGTGAGTCCTTTCAGATGCCTACTATGGCTATG